>NW_023611057.1:0-72286 GCF_013339725.1 Rhipicephalus microplus
ACAGTAAAATCTATCTCGCTCAACTGCAGCAAGGCCGCCGCATATTCTACGTCAGTTTCTGATAACAAATAAAGAAACATGCCATAATAGCTTATCACACTCAAAAAAGCTAGCATAAGTTTTGTGCACTGCATATCAGCACACAAAGATAAAAGGTGCACCGACCGAATAAAATTTTAAAATATTTAGCAGGTTCTACATGGAAGCTTTGTTTACAATGAGGCCAATCGAGTAGCAATGGCTCATAGGCAACAGACACCAATATGGTGGCCGAAAAGACAACAGGCCTATCGAATATATATTTCAGTTCGACCCAGGGCAGAAAACAGCGCTGGATTCTTAGGCAAGTAGGTTATCATTCTTTATTTTACTCTACTTGTCGCGTGTGCGATACGGATCGCGCTTGCCGGACGAGCTTGGTCGTGTTGTATATTGCACGCACTTTGCGACCGCCTGGAAATTTGCCGCCATTGCCATCAGCCCCCGTACGCTCGCTCATCGTGTGCTCGCATGTCTTCGCCGCCGCAATGAGCTCCGGGCTGACGATATTGGGCTGAGACCTTGTCGCTGTGTTGGGAGTCATCGAAAACACGTTGCGGGTTCTCGTAAAGAGCTTCGTTGTAGTATGTCGCGCGCTGTAAGTGCACCAGCACGGGCTGGTGAGGCTTTCGCTTGCCTCTGAACTCAGTGAAAATTGGTCGCCATTACAGTTGGCTTTTCCGTCAGTCGGTCGCAAGCAGCTCGGCGCCGTCCGTTGGCCCCGGCGGTGTAGCCGCGTTTGCACGCAACACTCGGTGAAGTTTGTGGAAATTAGTCGAATTACCGTCGATTTTTTCGGCGCTAGCTCGGCGCTGTACGCTCGGCGCTGTACCAGCTCGGCGCTGTACGTGGCGGTGGGCAAGCGTACGCTCGCTCTCCTGTTCGAAGTTGGCCGGTGGCAGACACTCCGCGTGCAGCGCCGTGCTTGGTCTAGCGTTCGCTTGCTCGAGCTGAACGACGTCGCTCGCCTAGGACTCGCCGACTTGTTGGCGGTACGGTGGTTCGCGGAGTTGTGGCTACGGCCACCGCTCCAAAGCTGTTGCAATGCATGGATCGAAATGAGTTTCTGACGATGCGTGAAATCACGGTTAATTTATTAGCATATCATATCTCACGTATGTTTTCATTTCACCTTGCACGTATTTCTCATATGCATTTGTATTCATCCTGTCACGTATGACTCCCTATTTTACATACTTATTGTGCAGCCGTGGGCACACACCATGATGAAGACAGTGTGCGCTGGCGTCTGCGATGCCTACCATCCAACTTTTTCGTTAATGGAGCTTCAGAAGGGCTGTGCCAGATGTGAAGGTATAGTTATTTGTGTGTCATATTTTAAGGCTTGTTTTTATATTAACGTGTACGCACTTGTCATATGCGTGCATCTTCATCTTCTGTCACGTGTGCCTAACTATTTTTACTATCTTATTGTGCATACAGACGTGGAAACACAACAGGCAGAAGGCTGCGTGCGCTGGCGTCTGCAAAGTCTGTCATCTATCGCTTCCGTCAGAGGAGCTCCACAAGGAGGGAACAAGAATTGACAACGAGACTGTACTTGTACACTTAACCTTGAATTCACCTAAAAGAATAGCGAAACTTCATGTGTATGTGGAAAAATAAAATATTGATGTCTCACTTTTGTCTTTCCTTGTTGCCGTGAGTGTGAAAGCAGTTACACATATGTGGCTAACTACTTTCTCGCTGGTTCTTTTCGGCGCAACTTGTCTCATGGCGCAGAAAAATAGGTGGAAAAATATTAGGCCTAGTGGAAAATAAACAAAAAACAATGTTTGAACTGGGGACAAAAAGTTCTTCTGATTGCAGTATTTGAGTGGATCAACCGTTCGTCCGGCAAGGTGCAACTGTGAGGACTAACGGTTGCCAACTGTGAGGTGAATTGTGGAACTAATGGTAACTCACTAAGGTGTAAATGTGAGGACTAAATGCTTGTCCCTTGAGCTCGTCTGTGGGGACTAACTGTTAGACCCGGTGCGAATAGTCCTTGAAAGGATTAATGGTTGTGGCAGCCCCATTAGTCCCCAAAAGGACGAACCACACCATTTTAACACCCTTTTGACTTAGAGTGTACTGAGAAGAATACAACAAGAATGGTGCAAGTTGGTGTGCGAAAAGTGATGCTACGAGTCTTCCAAGTTCAAAACTCGATCAGACGACGACGAGAAACGTTCCCTTTCAGATTACACTTGTGTGCTGATGTAAAATACCACTTCCAATTACAGCATGAGTCTCATGAAGACATACCGGAGTTTTCGCCTCATATCCGCCTTCACAGAGAACCTCGCCACCACTATTTTTGACGGCGTCGTTGGCATGGCTACCACGAGCCACTTGCGTCGAGTAGATGACTGCCTCGGTCACGTAGTGTAAGATACATACATACAATTTAGGTGTGGACGCTTCTCGGCTTGCATGTAAGTCGCGTTCTACGGCAACGTCGACATTCACTGCATGCCGCATTTTTGGCTCACTAAGAACGTGACAAGCGTTTTCACCTTTAGTTGCTGGTGTACCATAACCACGTTCGCAGATCAAGTGTCCTCTTCGTTGTTGTTAAAACACCTCAATTATAAACACAGATGATTACTTCCTGATAAAGTATAGAAAGGGTTTTCACTTTTTTTCGCATTCACTCGTATGGCCATCCGATCACCATACGAATATTTTACGTATTTATAGCGTCAAGCCAGTCAAAAACGAACGACCTTTCGCGTCATGTCACATGACATGACATCACTTCCCATAATTAAAATAGCCGATGTGTGTCGCCATAGACTGAAGTCAAGGTAGTTTGCTGTGTGATTTAAATTAGCACAGCTTCGATATAAGCGTGGCCACTTGCACAAAGATATCAGTGCAGGTAACAGCACCGAAAAACACATGAAAAAACAACTTTAAATAAAACCTCCTTTATTTTAAAGGCGTACAACATTTTATAAAGCCACTGAATTCTCGGCCAATCCCCCACAGTGGGTATGCGCCATCGGCAATACGTAAACAAGAACAAGAAGAGTCGCTAAAGCGAACTCTTTAGAGCTCTTCCTAGTAAAGTCCAGCGCCGTGTTTACGTCAGCCAGCGGTGGTGACAAAAGTTACGATTCCTGTTTCACCCTTTTACGTTGATGCGAAAAGCGAGCCTTCCGTACTCCCACTCGCACCACGTCGCCTCGGCGCATGCACTACAATATCAATGCTACTGAACAGCCTCCCTCCCAAGTCACAATAAGCAGTAACGCTTTTGCCTGCGTTATTTATTTGATATGAAAATGAACAAAGATATCGTTATCGTTTTATAATTTTTCTCTAAGGCACATCAGGCAATAATTGAAAAAAGTGGAATACAAAAAGACTTTTATTTTTAATAGATTAGTCGATCCACGAAATCCTTCTAATCGCATGAAGGTAGGGGTAAATTTTTCTCTCTGTGGCTTCGCTACAGATTGTCCAGTTTTAACCCGTTCTTCGCTTTTTGTCGGCGTGATCTAGTTTCTCTTCGACCGCTTCGTGCCCTTGCCTTTCCTCGCACCCCCACCATGTCTCGTTGAAGAGCCGCGGCTGGAAGCCTTCCTCGCCTTGACACGCCTTCTTCCACGGCCCGAGGATGCGCGACTGTGGGCGCGGCGACGGCTTCTGCCTCCCTTTGAGTGTGTGCTTGCTGTATCCAAAGAGGAGCTAGACCAGGCACGGTGGCAGCTCTCTCGGCGCTTCTTCATTCTCCCGCGGCTTTCTGCCGACCGAGTGGCCGAGCTTGCAAGGCTACGGTGCTTACACACGCGATCATGGCTGTGCAGCCGGTGCTTGCGGCTGCACAGCCATGATCTTGAGTGGTCGACTACTTTGTCGCTTGATAGCCGGGACCTCGTGTGAAAGTCCTGCGTCATTGTCCACAGCAGCAGCAGCATCCGCAGCATGGCGCTTCACTTGCCGCCCCGCCTTCTGAGGTGCCTCATCAGACTCCGATTGCTTCTTAGGCATGGCTGCGTAGCTCCGGGTTCCGTCCTGCCGTCAGCCGTCGACCCCGTGCCGCCCGCTGTCGTCTTCAGCGTTGGCACTCGGCGGCGATGGGGGACCCCAGGAGATGGCTTCGGGGACGGCACGTGAGATCCCAGGCTGTGCAGCCAGCTGGAATGGGGTGCTGCTACTGACTGAGGCCACGTGCGGTATTCGCGCACCACGTGTGCCCACTTCGTCGTCTAGATGGGATCCTAAGTCAGTTGAATCGACAGCCAAATGAGCAATATGAATAAAAGCATCGCAACGTTTACTAATAAATGTACGTGTTATTTCAATAATCGATGGCATTAGTGTTGTATCGTGCGTTGGACGTGACGCATGGAGAACACGAGGACCGGCACTCGAAGTGCGGGCCGGGAAGGATGAAGAAAGTGGCACAGCCAAGACCTGCACGGAAACTCTAAGAACACAACAATGGCTAATATATACAATAGACCTCTCCCTGTTTGTAAACAGTGCGATGTCACGAAGCGCGTAGGCAACGACATCGCACTGAGCTCATTGCGCTAGCTTCGCGCTGGTTGGCAAAAAGCTGCCATTTGGGCAAGGCATCTGTAGGGAAACGCGATGGAGCTTTCCGAGTGCGTGCAGTCTCTCCCTGAAAATGCGTGCCAGCGATACGTTCAGAAGCTACGTGTTAACGGTGAACAGTGCACTAATGCCTACACGTGGATAAGTGATCCGAAGCGATGGCCCAACGTTCGGTTTGGCGACATTATGTATATCTCGTCAACACACGTGGGTCGTAAAGTGCGGAGGACATGAAATGTTAGAGATCTCAAAAGGCTTACGGTCTTGCTATCGAAGGGCATGTGCGGGAAGTGTTCATCTCCGGTATAGCTAGCACCATGGACTGCTGCTTCCTCAAAGCAAATGTGATGCCGTCGCAGAGAACTACAGCCAAGCCCTACGAGGCCTGTGTTCTCGTTCAAGGAGACGGCAGCGTCAGCACGGCGCACTGCACTTGCATGGCTGGGTAAGTTATCGTAGCCTCCATTTGTATTGTTTGTGTTATTTGCGTTCAGGGATAAGCCTATTTTCCTACCATCTTGTGAAGCTTGTGCATGCAGGCGCGCAAACCAGTCTTTTCAATGTAAGCGTACAGCGCGTGTCTCGCTGCTGCAACTCGCACTATCTAATAATAAATTTTTCATTGTCCTCACAGCACCACTCGGCCAATTTAGATTTACGATGAACGATTGCCGTGTTTTTTGCTACGTGATCGCTAACAACTGTGTCGGGTTTCTTGAAGCTTCATATGTTTCCCGGAATGTATACACAGTGAAACGCGAACTGGCGACGTTTACCTTGCTGTATGCAAATACGTGTGCGCTCTCTCCGTTGCGTGCAGGTTGGTTGTGCGAAGCTACGTTTCTTTCCTGTCTTTGTTTCCGTTCTGAAAAAAAAAACTGCACGGCATTTTATGGAACCCTTGCTATGTAACTGATACCGTATCAATGATCTGAGCTTCAGTACCTTAACGACAGTAGGACCCTTGCCGTTTTTTTTTCGAAACCTACTGGCAGTACCGTTGAAAGTTTATTTTCAACAAATGATAATGCCACGTTCCATTTCTCAAGTTTTGTTATCGCCCCAAAACACTACACAAGTCTCAGCACAAAAGCGCGTGCAGTTCTAGAGAAGCTTCTGAACTTTAGTAGATCATTTTGATAAGATCACGCCCACTCTGCGAACTGTACTGGTTATTCTGGAACCTACGCCACCGCCAGCGATAACGCTAGAAGATTCGGTGGCAAGAGTGTAAATGCCGAGGCACTTCGCCGCTTGTCAATAGTTGATCGACGGCCGATGCTCCGTACGCCGCTATCTGTCCAAGACTGCTACTGTAATCGGACTTTCTGTTTACCGGGCTTAGGTTCGCCCAAATAAACAGTTAAATTCCAACACAAAGTCTCCTGTCTTCGTCCACGTCACCACCTCGCGACATCTGGTGGAGGTGCTGCTTCTTTGATGTTCCGGATGCCCCCTTCAAGCCGCGACCCCAGCCCAAGTAGCAAAGAAGACACGGACGCTAACCCTGAACAGTGAACAAGCCACCGGCAGAGCGGACTACAACCAGAGTATGGGTCCCTTCCTGAAGCAGCCAGGCAGACCCGGATCCCGACATCAATTACTGCAACCATGACCGTCCCCGTGCAGCCTGCGCCACTCCTGCTCCGACAACCCAAAGAGCCGCCAACTTTCCGCGGTTCGCCACTGGAATACCAGGAAAGCTGGATCGAAAGGTTCGACCGCGTCGCCGCCTTCAATGATTGATTGATTGATTGATATGTGGGGTTTAACGTCCCAAAACCACTATATGATTATGAGAGACGCCGTAGTGGAGGGCTCCGGAAATTTAGACCACCTGGGGTTCTTTAACGTGCACCCAAATATGAGCACACGGGCCTACGACATTTCCGCCTCCATCGGAAATGCAGCCGCCACAGCCGGGATTCGAACCCGCGCCCTGCGGGTCAGCAGCCGAGTACCTTAGCCACTAGACCACCGCGGCGGGGCGCCGCCTTCAATGACTGGACAGACGATGACAAGCTCCGGCATGTGTATTTCGCCTTAGAATATGCTGCTCAGACCTGGTTCGAGAATCAAGAGCGAAGCCTTACAACGTGGGACGTCTTTCGCGCCAGGTTCCTCACCACTATCGCAAGTGTGGTGCGCAAAAAGAAGGCCGCAGCTCTTCTCAAAACCTGCATGCAGATGCCAAACGAAAACGTGGCGCTATTCACGGAAGACATGATTAAACTTTTTCGCCACGCTGACTCCGACATGTCCGAGGAGAAGAAGGTCCGTCTGCTCATGCGAGAAGTAAAGCAGGAACTCTTCGCCGGGCTGATCAGAAACCCGCCAAAGACGGTCACCGAATTCATTTCACAAGCATCTACGATAGAAAAGACGCTCGAGATGCGCACGCGGCAATATAACCATAGCTTCTCGTCTACAAGCTACGCCAGCATTCAAGGGCTTGGAACCACTGGCTTGCGTGAGACGATCCGAGCGATCGTGGAAGAAGAGCTGCGAAAATTACTTCCTTCAGCGCAGCCTCACGTGGAGTCCATCGCGAACGTCGTACGCCAGAAGATCCAGCAATCACTGGGCGTTCCTAACTGTTTATTTGGGCGAACCTGTGCCTGGTAAACGGAAAGTCCTATTACAGTAGCACGCAGTCTTGGACTGATAGCGGCGAACGGAGCGTCAGCCGTCGATCAACTACTGACAAGCGGCAATGTGCGTCGGCATTTATACTCTTGCCATCGAATGTTCTAGCGTTATTGCTGGCGGTGGTGTAGGTTCGAGAATAATCTGTACAGTTCGCAGAGTGGGCGTGATCTTATCGAAATGATCTACTAAAGTCCGGAAGCTTCTCGAAAACTTCACGCGCGTTTCGCGCTGATACTTGTGTAGTGTTTTGGGGCGATAACAAAACTTGAGAAATGGAACGTGGCAATAGTTTTAGTAAGACTTGCATCACATAATTTACGTTTTCTTGAACATTAGGAGAGGTGTGTACACATGTGGCCACATTGCTGTTCAAAGTAGAGCTGTTCGTGTCGTCTGGGTTTGCGAGGTCCACAACATCCCAACTTTGCGAATGGTACAACCGATTTTGAGATAGCGTGAGCATAAATTTTTGTGAATGTTATTTCGAGAAACTGCAGTTTGTGCATACAGCTCTCGCATTAATTTGAACTAACAAATGATAACTGAGGCAACTATAAATTCCTTTCAGGCAATGCTGAATGTGCATAACAGCAAATGCAATTTTTAACAATGTACTGCATTTTTGCGGAAGTGACAATAGGAATGTTAGAAGAGTGAAAGCACTGGGTGAAGTTGCACGTGTATGTTACACTCTTTTCTACATAATTTGCATCATACAAGTACAGTAAACTCAATGTAGTCAATATGACTGTGCTGAAGAAAAGGGAGGGCAACAGAGACAAAGCCACTTTCAACTAAATTTATTGTGCTATAGAATCTGTTTATATATTGATGCAATATTAATAGCACACGTGAGTACACTGAACAAAAGTAACATATAAGACTCGGGAGATGTCACCGCCAAGAAGACAAGTTCTTTTTCCATGACAGCCAGTGTAACTGGGTGATACGTGTGTTAGTTCACCTTCACTGGTTCTCACCTATGAAGAACTTGTCTTCGTGGTGGCAGCACCATCCATCTCTTACTGTTGTTTTATTCAGTGTACGTACTTGTGCCGTCCATATTACATCAATATACAACCATGTAAAAAACTGGGGGTTCAGATGAGACGTTACATTTTATAATAACGGCTGGTATGTGTAATTGCTTGAGACGAGCACGTCATATAGCATCGAACCTGGTCTATAAGATAATAATGTTGGATCTGATCCATGCATTTGAGTTGAAATTAAGCTGGTCAGACCCTAAACAAAGGTAACAGAAATGAAAGCATGTGTGTTACTTAGCCCTAATTTGGGATAATGAATTTTGGAATCGAATAGAGATGACCTCAAATGGAATATTTATTGAATAGTAAAAGAACCGCTTTCAAAACTGTCTTACCATTCCTTACCATTCGACAGCATGAAAGTTGACACACACACACATATATATATTTATATATATATATATATATATATATATATATATATATATATATATATATATATATATACATATATATATATATATATATATATATATATATATATATATTTATATATATATATATAAATATGTATATATATATATATAATATATATATATATATATATATATATATATATATATATATATATATATATATATATATATATATATATATATATATATATATGTATATATATATATATATTGTGGTAAAGCCTTTGAACAGTGGGTCGTCCTCTTCAGCGCCTTCTAGTGGGTCGCCCTTTTCATAAGAAGAAGAGCAGCTCGCGCAGAGAGTCGATCCCCGCATTGACTGTCGCTGTTGGTCAGGAACCGTTTAGGCCTGCAAGACGACACGCTTGCTTGCTCTGGGGGTTTGGCTGAAATCTGAGTAGCCTCTACTGAATTTCTTCTTGGATAGGCGTATCTAAAGCCTTAGCATTGATTAGCTAGTACCCTTCTGGCTAGTCAATCCAGACAGATGCCGCTTTCTTCGCCTGGACCAGGGACTTATCTCTGGTCTGCTTCTCTTTCACCGCAGGAGCTACCAGTGGACCAGTTCCTACGCAATGGCGTCGCTTCCGTTCCTGTGGCCCTAGTCCCAAGCAACGACGGAGTCATTAAGATGAAAAACCCTAAAGTGATCCAGTCGGAACTCAAAGCAGCGACAACTCACTATCACACCATCACAGAGGTCCGGCAGTTTGGCAAGGGAGGCATTGTCTGCTTTTCTCCTGACCAGCTCTGTGTCAAAGACTTACTTAAATGCTCGATGTTCGCTACCAATCCGGTGAGCGCCTTCATTCCTCCTCACCTAGCATGCGTCAGAGGTATTGTCCGAGGCGTAGACATCAACATGACTCCAGCTGAGGTCCTAGAGATGTTCTCTGAGGCAGGTGCTATTGCAGTTTATAGATGCTCACGAGTTGTAGAACAGACAAAGATCCCTACTGAGTCTGTAATTGTCACATTTGCCGGGTCGATTCGCCCCACTGAAATCAAGGCGTGGCCTTTAATATTCAGAGTCGAACAACTGTCACCTCGTCCCCTCCAGTGTCAGAAATGTTGGCGCTATGGACACACTTTAAAAGGATGTAGGTCAGCCCCCAGATGCCGAAAATGTGGTGAGGCACATACTGCAAATGAATGCAACTGTACTGAAGAAAAGTGTTGTCTTTGTCATGAGCAGCACTGCGCAGATAACGCTAATTGCTCAGCCAAAGCGCGGGAGACTCAAATTATGGAAATTGTTGATCGCAGACGCTGTTCACGAAAAGACGCCATCGCTGAAATTCAGGCAAGAACCCAGGGATATGCTGGTGTTGCAGCCCGACATAATGCAACTTTAGAAGCTTCTCTTTCAGTGTCCATTGCAGACATGATTGAAAAAGCGATGGAGAAAGCTATAGATCGCCTGGCCACCACCCTTTGTGACTCCTTATCTCATATTGTAGCCACTCAGTTGCCGCAAATATATGGGACACCAAGAGATATGAAGGATACTTCCCAAGACAACGTAACTCTCCCACCAAGTGAAGCAGACGCAGAGTCATCTCCTTCAGGGGTACAGGCTGCAGGGCCCTCTTGTACAGACAACCAGAGGATAGGTGAAGACATACTAGAGGATGGTCAGGATTATGATGATATGGACATGGACATCAAATCACTAAAGCGCACTCGATCCCCTGTCTCCAAAAATACTGGCTCTTCAAAACATTCAAAAAACAAAAAATACCAGAAGGAGAACCTATCGAAGAGCGATTTTCTTAAAGACAGCATTTTAGATAAGGTAGTTGCCGAAACAATTCTGTCAAAATGATAGGTTCTATCAAAATTCTTCATTGGAACTGCCGATCTATTCATTCAGCTAGTACAGATTTATTGTATTTATCTTGTAAATTCAATCCAGACATTATTGCACTGCAAGAAACGTGGCTGTCAGCACATAATTCGTTTTACCTACCTAATTTCCGGTCTTTTCGCCTGGATCGCCCATCCAAAGGTGGAGGTTTAGCGTTCTTTGTCAATAATAAAATTAGTTCAAAGATCAAAACTTCGTACAAAAGTATATCCCCCGAATGTGAAATTTTCGCTTTAGACATCACCTTGCCTGGATGCTCTCCCTTCTCTCTGGTAAATCTTTACTTTCCTCTGGGTGTACAAGACACGCGATGTCTAGACATGGCTGTTAATTCGTGGTGCACAAAAAAAATTTTGGTTGGAGATTTTAATTCTCACCACACTAGTTGGGGTTTTAGGACTGATCAATGTGGACAACGCTTGTGGGACTGGTCTATAGACCATAATTTATCATGCCTCAACGCTAGAACTCCCACATTTATCCGAGACCGATCCCGCTCTGCCTTAGATTTGAGTTTTATAAGCTCGGGTATTTCTAGCGTATCTTGGACTACTCTAGACTGCGCCACCAACAGTGACCACTTACCAGTACTGTTTGAAATTTCTTGCCCCATTATTCCATCTTACTCCCAAGCTCGAACCTTTATCAATTATTCCAAATTTAAAAATGACCTAGAAGTTGCTTTGACTACCACCACTGAAGACAACGATGAAAATAAAGCCATGAAATTAAGTGCGGTAATTAAAAGAACGTTCAAAAAAGCAGAATTTTCTATTGAGTCTGATACGAGAAAGCCTTGTAGTCAGTGGTGGAATTCTGAGTGCTCTCGTGATCATAGACGACGACAAGCGGCTTGGAAGCAGCTAATTCATAATCAGTCCCCCAAAAATTGGGCAGATTACAAGTTTATTGCTGCTACATTTAAGCGCACCGTGGCTAAAGCTAAAGAAGACTATGACAAAAAACATTTCGACTTTCTTTCCAAACCTAGAAATAAGAAAGCGTTATTCCGATATATGAGATCGCGCAAAATTCTGCCGTCTCTAGCTAACTCTGATTATGACAGGTTATCGACGGAAGAAATGACTAATTCGTTAGAGGCAATCGGAAGAGGTTTAGCTAACAGATTTTCGTCGACTTTGACAATCAACTGGCAAAAGTCCTCTATAAAGACTGACTACGAAAAAGTGACATTGTCCGAAATGTCAAGCGTAATTAGAAACTTACCCTCTTCGGCTCCTGGTCCTGACGGTATAACAGTTCCTATGATTAAAATTTTATTCCAGATATCACCCGGCGACGTCCTCAACCTTATAAACTATTCCTTAGGCAATGCCTGGATACCACATGACTGGAAAATAGCTAGAGTGATTCCCATATTAAAAAAACAAGGGTCAGGTTTTAACATTGACAACATCAGACCAATCTCTCTAACATCTCACCTGATCAAAATTATAGAGAGAGTTCTCAATAATAGATTAAAAGTTTGGATGGCTGACAAGCTAATATTGAAACCATTTCAAATAGGTTTTCGTAGCGAATGCTCAATTTGGTGTGCTCATGCCGACTTAGAGAGCCGAATACAGCTTGCCCGAAAAAGACGACAATACGCGGTACTAGTAACACTAGACATAGCTAAAGCTTATGATAGCGTTGAGCACTCAATTTTATTGAATTCTTTACACGAATGTGACTTTCCGCGATATATTGTTGATTGGGTAGCAGAGTTTCTAAAATCGAGAGAATTTTATTGTGCAAAGGATGGATGTCACTCATCTAAATTCAAACAGCAACGTGGAGTACCTCAAGGGGCGGTCCTATCTCCGCTGTTATTCAATGTGTTGATGAGCTCAATTCCCATTGAACGAGATATCACTGTCTACATTTATGCAGACGACATTGCATTTTTCGTTGCAGACAGTGACATTTATTCTTTGCATCAAAAATTGCAAAAGTACATGTATTCTCTTGAAATTTGGCTGCATTCAATTTCATTGTCTCTAAACATCAGTAAAAGTGCGCTCCTGGTGTTCCCTATAGCAGATTCTATTCAAATTTCAGTACTTTATAATCAGGAACCGATTCCACAAGTAGAGTCTATCAAATATTTGGGCATTATTTATAACGAGAAACTTAACTGGAGCCCTCACATAGACTATATCGTGGCAAAGGCACAACGAGCTTCAGGTTTATTGCGAAGGTTGAGCAACAGAAAATATGGGTTACGTAGACACACCTTATTAATGATATATAAAATGTACATGCGCCCAATACTCGAATTTGGGTGTATATTATTTTCGGGTGGCCCTACGTACAAAATTAAACCGTTAGTTCTATTAGAGCGAGAAGCGTTACGGTTGTGTTTGCGACTCCCCAGGTATGTCGCTATTAATGTACTATATCAGGAAGCTCGCATACCAACTATTCTTTGCCGATTCCGTATCTTAACAGTACAAACATACTTGAAATTTTATGGCTTATCAGCGAGACGGTCTGCATATGCCTTTATTAGTGACCCCGACGCCTTCTTCCTCGCTCACTGGCCACGCTTTCGTACTCCCCAGATTATTTTTGTACAAAAGAAACTTGAAAGCATAAAGGTGGATATCAGATCGGTAATTGGAACCAAAGCATTAAATCACAATATTACGATAGAATGTGATGAAATTTTTCCCCCACTATCTAAGTTTCAATCTTCGAGTTACTTAAATGACAGGTTAGAAGACTACATAGCTCATGCGGAAATAAAGAACATAATAGCCACAGACGCTTCTGTGAATAAAGAAAAGGCAGCAGTAGGAATCGTCTCTGATTACCTCGGTTGGTCATTCTCGGTAAGACTACCAGACTTCACTCCGGTTTTCGAAGCTGAGCTCCTGGCTATTATTTTAGCGCTACGAAAACTTCCTTCAAACGAAGAGAGTGCAATGATAATTACTGATTCTCTTTCGCTGTGTACTACTCTCACAGCTTCAGAACAATCAAGAGCTCTAGCGACATTACAAACATTAGTTCCACCTCATGTGAAGTTCCTGAAGTTAGTCTGGGTCCCGGGACACTGTGGCATACGGTTGAATGAAATAGCCGATTCACTATCTCGAGCCACACTTGATGGCCCTGTGATCTCGGTACTACCAGAATCGGAACACATAGTGTCGATCAGATATAGAAAATGGGCTATTTATACGGATATTATGGAAAATATTACTAAACATACGGACTATCAGCACCTAACATACCCCTGGAAACCTCAGTGGAGTCAATCTAAAAAGTTAGCAGTTATTTTAACCAAATTTCGATGCCGTGTCCCTCCATTAAACTTTTACTTGCACAGAGCTGGTCTGGCGATATCCCCCCTGTGTCCATTCTGTGAAGAAACGGAAACAATAGAGCATTACTTTATAACATGTAAAAACTATTCATTAATTAGGAAAAGACTTTTAATTGTTCCTTTTCAAGCAGTAGGTTTAAATTTAACTGCAGATAATGTTCTAAGTTTCGGTGCCTTTAGCTTGGGACATTGCCACAGGAGCGTATTCGATGCTGTATGCAATTTCATTCGAGAATCAAAGCGCATGTCATAATAATGCCTGCTTAAATATATTTCTGACGACACTTGTCTAATTTTGAATGAAATTTGCATATTCATTTGATTGTGACCGGGTGAGATAAGCTCGATTGTCTGGTCTACTCAAAATTTCTGTCTTCCACTGTAGTATTACCTCACCTTTTCTCTTCTTGATTCAATCTTTAATTATTTGTTTAGTTTAATATTCCTTTTAGTTAATGATTATTTTCTATTACATCATTAGTTTTTTGATTAAGGATAAACCTTTTAATATATATCATTTAGGATACTTCTAGATTTCATGGCCAATCCCCCATAGTGGGTATGTGCCAGCGCGAAGGGGCAACAACAACAACAACAACGACTGTCGCTGTCGTTAATCATCACTGAGTGTCCGCCAATAAACCGCTTAACAATTTGGTGGAGAGTGCTGAGAGTGTTCTGCCCTTCAAACACCTTCGGTCCGCATTCGATGCCCTTGGAGCTTCGATCCCGTACCGTGCCTCCAACCATGTACCAAGACGCCGCCCAGCAAACGCTTCCTCCTACGCCGACGCCTTGTCCCGGTGTCCCCCGCATCCGCGATCCTCCTGTCTTCACCGGAGCGGATGGCACCGACGTCGAGGACTGGCTGGCCATGTACGAACGCGTGAGCGTCCCCAACCATTGGGACGAGGCAGGTAAACTCGGCAACCTGTTTTTCTATCTCGCGGGTGTGGCCGGCATGTGGTATAACAACCACGCATCTGATTTCCTGACATGGTCCGCTTTTAAAACCGCTGTCGTCGACGTGTTCGGCCGCCCGGCCGTTCGTAAGCTGCAAGCTGAACAGCGTTTACGTGAACGAGCCCAGCAGACCGGCGAGTCCTTCACAAGCTATATCGAGGACATCCTTGACTTGTGCAAGAAAGTCGACCTGAACATGTCAGAGGCTGACAAAATCACGCATGTTCTAAAAGGCATCGCCGACGATGCCTTCACCATGCTCCTGGCAAAGAACCCCCGCACTGTGGCAGAAGTCATCATGTTATGCCAAAGTTACGACGAGCTGCGGCGGCAGCGCTTGATGACCCGTCGCCCGCCACCACGTGATGCTGATCTCTCGGCCTTGTCAGCAGTTCCTGACCACGCAACCTTGCTCGCCGAAATCAAGTCGTTCGTGCGTGAGGAAGTTGCCCGCCAGGTCTCTCTACTGGCTTTTGCTTCCCCACAACATGCTCAACAGCCATCAAGTACACTTCTACCTCCGCTCCGCCGAGCCATTCAGCAGGAAATCGCGGAGGTCGTCCCTGAATACCACCAGCCGCCTCCTGCATCTGTGCCACTCAGCTACGCCCAAGTTGTTGCAAGGCCGCCCCCACCGATTTCTGCAACTGTTCCCCTAAATTACACCGAAACCGTCGCGAGGCCCCAGGCCTTTGGAGAAACGGTCTCGCCTATATACGCCGGCGTCACCCACGTGCCCCGAGTGCCGCCTACCATGCACTCATATCAGCAGCCAGCTCGCCAATCGCGTTCTGCGACATGGATGCGACCCGCAAACCAATGGCGCACTGCTGACAATCGCCCCATCTGCTTTGCTTGTGGTTGCGTCGGTCATGTAGCACGCTATTGCAATCGTGTGCAGCAACCGCAGGTCGCCTCCAACTTTCCCAGCCAGTCAAGCCGCTCTTATGACCAACCGCCGCCTATGTCACCGTCGTCCCGCCCCGTTCCGTCTACCCGCCGTTCACCATCTCCACGACGTCGCTCACTGTCACCAATGCGGCCACGTCCACTCGAGGGCGACCAGGAAAACTAGTCGTCGCAGTCCACGAGGCAAGGGCAGCGACGCTGTCGAACTGCGGAAGCCCTCAGGAAAGCCCGTCGAACGTGATAGACGTGCTTGTGGATGGCGTTCGTGCATATGCCCTTGTAGATACTGGAGCCGCCGTATCCGTGATGGACGAAAAACTTAGCCGATTACTGCGCAAAGTGACCACGCCGCTTTGTGGGCTCTCCCTCCGTACAGCCAGCGCCCAAAGTATTCACCCTACGGCGATGTGCACAGCCCGCCTTATGATTCAGGACGTGATGTATGCGGTCGAATTCATCATAATTTCTTCATGCTCTCACGACGTCAACCTAGGATGGGATTTTCTCTCCCGCCACGACGCCGTCATTCATTGCGCACCAGCAGAAATAGAACTCACGCCATTCTCTTCTTTGACGCCGGCCGACAGTCCATCCGCTGCAAGCAAGTTACTCGTCAAAGACGACACTCAAGTGCCTGCAAACTCGTCCGTTGCGGTGTCGCTCTACTGCGCAAGCCTTTCTGACACCGCTGCACTCCTCTCGCCATCTCATCGTGTCTTCATAAAAAAAAGCTTGCTGGTTCCTTTCGCGACCGTGCTACTCAGTCACGGCAGCACCACTATTTTTGTTGTGAACTCATCTCCGTACGGCGTTACGTTGGTGCGAGGGGAATGTCTCGGCAGCGTGGAACCCATCGAAGACGCGCAAGTTATGGATCAACCCGATGACATGCACTGCTCAAGTTCCTGTACGCTTGGTGCTGTTTCGACATCTGCTTCATCATCCGATGATATATTCGGTCCCTGCATACTCGACGACCTTACGCAGGGCCAGCGTTCCCAGCTTTTGGGCCTGTTGGAAGAATTCCGCTCTTTTTTCGATGTCGCTCAACCTTCTCTCGGCCGCACATCCACCGTTACGCATCGCATCGACACAGGCGCACAGCCACCGCTGCGGCAACGTCCATATCGCGTATCTCCCACAGAACGCCGTGTAATCAACGAGCTAGTCGACGACATGCTTCGCCGCGATGTTATTCGCCCCTCTAGCAGCCCCTGGGCATCTCCTGTCGTTCTCGTCACGAAGAAGGACGGTTCTGTGCGGTTCTGTGTGGACTACCGACGCCTCAACAAGATCACTCGTAAGGACGTGTATCCACTACCGCGGGTAGATGACGCGATTGACAGCCTGCAAGGAGCAGAATTCTTTTCATCCCTCGATTTGCGCTCAGGGTACTGGCAAGTGCCTATGGCTGAGAACGCTCGACCGAAGACCGCTTTTGTCACTCCCGACGGCTTGTACGAGTTCAACGTTATGCCGTTTGGGCTGTGCAATGCGCCCGCCACCTTTGAGCGCATGATGAATACAGTTCTGCGTGACCTAAAATGGCACACGTGCCTGTGCTACCTCGATGACGTCGTCGGTTTCGCTCCTGACTTCTTGACGCATCTTCAACGCCTTCGGCATGTTTTAACGCGTCTGAGCAACGCCAGTCTGCAACTGAACCTAAAGAAGTGCCAATTTGCAGCTCGGCAGCTGACAATACTCAGATACGTCGTGTCCAAGGACGGAATTATCCCTGATCCAGCCACGCTTCGGGCCGTGACTGAGTTCCCCAAGCCGACATCCGTCAAGGAACTGCGCAGTTTCGTAGGACTGTGTTCCTACTTTCGGCGCTTCATTCGAAACTTCGCGACTATCATATCGCCGCTGACGAAGCTTCTCGGAAGTAACGGGCCTCTCCATTCGTGGTCATCACAGTGCGACGACGCTTTCAGAACACTTCGTCGTTCGTTGACGTCGCCTCCCAGACTCCGCCACTACGACCCTACGGCCCCTACAGAGGTACACACGGATGCCAGTGGTGTCGGCCTCGGCGCTGTCCTTGCGCAGCGCAAACCAGGGTTCCCGGAATATGTCGTGGCGTACGCGAGCCGTACGCTTACTAAAGCCGAGACTAATTACACAGTCACCGAGAAGGAATGTTTTGCAATCGTCTGGGCCTTTGCAAAGTTCCGACCTTATTTGTATGGTCGCCCATTTGATGTCGTCACCGACCACCACGCACTATGCTGGTTGTCGTCATTGAAAGATCCCTCAGGCCGTCTCGCCCGGTGGGCACTTCGCCTGCAAGAATATGACATCCGCGTGCTATACCGCAATGGAAGGCAACATGCTGACGCCGACGCCCTGTCGCGCTCTCCCTTGCCTGACGACAATGCCAACAACTCAGTGTATCACCTTGCCATTTCTTCGATTAGCATTCATGCAATTGCTACTGAACAGCGCAAGGATCAATGGATTGCCTCACTGATAGACTTGTTGACTGATCTATCCACTCCATCCACTCGCGCGTTGCGTCGTCAAGCCCATCATTTCGCCGTTCGCGACGACCTCCTCCACCGACGCAATTACAACGGTGACGGCCGCCAATGGCTACTAGTCATACCTCGCAGTCTGCGCTCTGACATATGCGAATTCTTTCATTCTGATCCGCAATATGCGCACTCCGGGGTATCGAAGACTTACCACCGCATTCGCCAACGGTACTTTTGGCGCGGCATGTACCGCTACGTGCAGAAATTCGTTCGCTCGTGCATAGAATGTCAGCGCCGCAAAACTTCAACGCAACTGTCACCGGTAGGTCTGCAACCTCTACCTTGCCCTGCCAGGCCGTTTGGGCGCGTTGGCATCGATTTGTATGGGCCACTTCCACTAACGTCAGCTGGTAACCGCTGGGCCATTGTTGCTGTGGACCACCTCACGCGATACGCCGAAACTGCCGCTCTCCCCGCGGCTACAGCGAGCGATGTGGCCTCCTTTCTGCTCCAACGATTCATGCTGCGACACGGTCCACCTCAGGAACTGCTCAGTGATCGAGGCCGCGTCTTCCTGTCTGAAGTCGTCGAAGCCATTCTCAAAGAGTGCTACGTTGTTCACCGCAAAACTGCTGCTTACCACCCGCAGACGAATGGCCTCACGGAACGCTTCAACCGTACGCTCGGCGACATGCTTTCCAAGTACGTCGCCGCCGATCACACAAATTGGGATGACATTCTACCCTTCGTCACCTACGCATATAACACCGCCCCTCAAAGCACTACTGGCTTTTCACCTTTCTTTTTATTATATGGAAGGCACCCGTCGCACACCATCGACACTATACTTCCGTACAAGCCAGATCCGTCCGAGTGGACGCCTATTTCTGCTACAGCCAAGCTTGCTGAAGAGTGTCGAGAGCTTGCAAGGACCTTTACAGCGCATGATCAAGAGCGGCAAAAAGTCATTCGCGCTGACGCCAGCACTACTGCGCCCACGTTCCTCCCTGGAGCGCTCGTCTGGCTCTCGATCCCTACTACTGCAACTGGCCTATCTTCAAAACTATTGCCCAAATACGAAGGCCCCTACCGTGTCGTCAAATGCACTTCCCCAGTCAACTACTTGATTGAATCCATCGAACCATCTTCGGACATGCGTCGTCGAGGACGCGACATTGTTAACGTGGAGCGCCTGAAGGCCTACCATGACCCGCTCATTGTAACCACCTGTTAGGTCGCCAGGCGGCTCCCTTTTCGTACCCGGGGTAGTTGTGGTAAAGCCTTTGAACAGTGGGTCGTCCTCTTCAGCGCCTTCTAGTGGGTTGCCCTTTCATAAGAAGAAGAGCAGCTCGCGCAGAGAGTCGATCCCCGCATTGACTGTCACTGTCGTTAATCATCACTGAGTGTCCGCCAATAAACCGCTTAACAATATATATATAAGGGAAAGAAGTGTATACCTAAGGGCTCGTTTTCCGTGTTTTAACACAATAATAATGAGATCTAACAGACAGTAATGCCAAAGAATGTACAGGGGAAGGTATTAGAGCCAATGGAATGTAAATAAGAAAGAAAAGTGGATGAAAAAATAACCAGCCGTAAGCAGGAATAGAACCTACGACCTTCGAATAACGCGTTCGATGCTCTAACCACTGAGCAACCACAGCGGCCTTCCCTCCATCCCCCTTTTTTTGGGTTTATATGTGAATTTGGAAGTAGGAGTGACAGTCAGTGCCATCTATAAGCCAAACGACGAGTGTGAAAACACTCTTATGCGCATGTTTGGCGTCACGTACCACGTGAACTTATTATGAGCGGGCAGCTGATTAATTGTCCCTCTTATACAAACTAAACACACCAATTCTGCCAGTACGAGACCCTCGTTCTATGAAATAAGGGAAAGAGTGTATACCTAAGGGCTCGTTTTCTCGTGTTTTAACACAATATTAATGAGATCTAACAGACAGTAATGCCAAGGAATGTACAGGGGAAGTTATTGGAACCAATGGAATGTAAATAAGAAAGAAGAGTGGATGAAAAATTAACCAGCCGTGAGCAGGAATCGAACCTACTTAGGTTGTATAAGAGGGACAAATAATCAGCTGCCCGCTCATAATACGTTCACGTGCTACGTGACGCCAAACATGCGCATAAGAGTGTTTTCACACTCGTCGTTTGGCTTATAGATGGCGCTGACTGTCACTCCTACTTCCAAATTCACATATAAACCCAAAAAAAGTGGATGGAGGGAAGGCCGCTGTGGTAGCTCAGTGGTTATAGCATCGAACGCGTTATTCGAAGGCCGTAGGTTCGATTCCTGCTCACGGCTGGTAATTTTTTCATCCACTTTTCTTTCTTATTTACATTTCATTGGTTCTAATAACTTCCCCTGTACATTCCTTGGCATTACTGTCTGTTACATCTCATATATATATATATATATATATATATATATATATATATATATACTCGAGCTTGTAGCGCTAGCTGCACCCTCGATTTTCACTGGTGAGCAACGTATCCCACTACTTCCTTCAGGAATTTTTGTCATCTATTCGCGATGAGGTTTTTTCGGCTGGCCTGTTCTGACAATCTGACGTTATGTGGGCGAGTGAGCTTGCCTCCAAACCACGGACAGCTACTGCTGTACATTGTGGGGTGAATGGCTTGTTGCAAATGAAGGTTTGGATAGGTATGCGTTTGTATATACACATGCAAAACTGAAACCTTTCAGAGAGTTTGAACCCCCATCCCCCCTCCGAATACCCCCATGCCAGAACCTTAGCAGTATTTTGTAACTAGGTTGAAATATGGCAGTGACTGCAGTAATAAAGGTGAGACCTTGTCACCTGCTTTGACATAAAACTGAGTGGTAAAAACTGATAGTGTTGAACCGAACGCCACAAATACTGCTAAATATATAATCAATCAAATAAACCTTTTATCACAATATGAGAGTCGCCAACAAAAACGTGTAAAAGTTAGTGTTGAACGCTGTACCTGCAAGAACAATTTGAGCAAACATTACTTTTTCGCCTTTTAACCGTGAAGCCGAATGCAGTCGTATTTCCCATCTTCAGTTAAAGAGGCAGCTGTAGCCTTGTGAAAACTGTGAGGTAAAAAAACGCCTTCGTTTTGTAATGACTGTAGCATCTGTAGTTTCAAAAAAGTTGAACGTAAAGTTTATACTTGATGCATCTTCTTCCACGTCATCAGTACGTTTTGTTGCTAAGTCATACCCAAGTGATGGATTACCAACTTTCCCAGAATGGTGCTCTCATTGAGTTTTATTTTTTATCCTGAAGATTTGCACTTTCAACACACAGAGTTGTATATAATGCGTCAATGCATACGCCTTAGATTCATTTCGTGTGACTTCATATGGAATAACCATATTGTTTCTTCTGTGAATAATAAACCTTGTTGTCAGTGGTAAACATTGTCTCATCTCTGGTTCTCCGATCTATACTCTTTGTGCTTGCAATAAATATGTTGTGGCAAAGACACGGTGCTCAGGCCACGCTTTGTGTTTGCAACTGTTTCTTAGCAAAAAAAAATAAGTAAACTTAACTGGACTAATCAACTGCTCAGCTTTGTCTTGTCCGCTGGTAAATGCTGTCACGAAATGAGTAATTATTGGCTTGATTCGTCAAACAGTTGTACACTGCAGGAATTTGTAAATAGACAGAAGAATGTGGAATATAAAACATGTTCTTTTTTATAGCATTCTTGTCGGGGCTTGCCTACAGTGAGCAATCTATTTTGCATGTACTAATGAAATAATTTTTCCGCCTTGAATTGACATGGGATCAGAACACAGCAAGCACAGCAAGCGTTTCTCAGAAAGTAAATTTTAAATTTTCATTTTATTAGCAACTTGCAGAATATGAGCTACTTTCTTATATAGAAGATAGCATGGTTCTCTGCCAGGCCCTTATATTTTAGGATCATTATATTTACAGAAATCACACATGCATTCGACAAAAAAAAAACACTGTCAAGTCAAAGACCGTTTTTGTGTTTCACAAGATGTACATAAGTTGTGCGGCTTCACAGCTATATTTTATATATCCCAGATATATCCTAAAAGTTCCTCCCGGTGTTCATGAAGGCTGCTGTTTCTTTTGTGGGAATGCTTGTTTTTGTAAATGCTTCCACTGGTGCTTCATTTGTGCTGCAGTGCCATTAATGAATAATTTCTCGTAAAATGTGTAGGTGGAGCCTGCAAGGATCAAGGACCTGCAGATCGTAAAGCACCAACATGGGAAGGTATCAAAAGCATTCAAAAGGAAGCGCAGTGTTGCCCAAGCTCCACGGGCAAAGTTCCCTGATGCGCTTGAACCTTTGTGGGATATGCTTCCCAATTCAGCGTTATTTACAGCTTATGCAAGGTTTGCTGCAATCAATGATGACATGGACAGCGCTGATGAATGCGAGGGCTTTGCTGTGTTGCCAAAGAGTCTTCATGAGATCTTTGACAGCACATGGGAACAGCTAAGAACAAGTGACCAACAAAAAAAAAGATTCATTGCTGATATCAACCCTGAGCTATAGCAAAATAATAATAATCGAGGAAAAGACAAGAACGCAAAGAAAATGGCTTCCTTGGTTTGAGCAAAGTTGTGGCCGCATCACAGAATCGATGATCAGCAAGTTGTCAAGTGCAAGAACGCAAGTGGTGCTGCGCGACTCTCGACCAAAAGCGCAGAGTCTCCTCTGGTGCTCTTTGAGAGTTGGCACAGGAGGACCGCTGCCATGAGATGTTCGACCGAGCATGAGGAGGCGGCAAGTAGGCAGTATGTCCAGCATCAGATGTTACAGCACACTAACTTCAGTGTAGAGATGCTGGTTTGTTTATACATGAGAAGTTTCCGTATGTCGTTGCCAGTCCAGATGGCATCATTGAATGTAGTTGCTGCAGCCGTGGGGTGTTTGAAACTAAGTGTCCTTATAAGTATAGAGATACGCAAGTTGATGACATCAATGACAAAGTCTTTTCTCTTGGCGAGAATCGTTGTTTAAAGAAAAATCATGAATATATGTTCCTGGTTCAGGAAAAAAATGGCTGCTGATGAAGTAAATTATTGTCATTTTATGTGCTGGACCCAGCAATCTTTTGTTGTTGTGAAGGTTACAAGAGATCCAGACTTCATGAAGAAGCACATGCCAGCGTTGAAAGTGTTTTTAAAGTTCTCATTGCTTCCACAGCTCCTTTCTAGAAAGGCCAATCCCAGTGTACAACTCAATAGCTCCTGAGCTCGTTGGCAGATATTTACAGTGATACCTCAGTGATATGAGTATCCCGGGGTCACCATAGATATTCGTATCACCCCAAATTCGTATCACCAGAAAATGTGGGAAATTGGCATGCGAGCTAAGAAAACGGGCGTGTTTTCATTTCTTGTTTTTCAGGGCCACAGCAAAGTCACGAACAGCTCTAAATGATTGCCAGTGAAGTTCTTGAAAGTCAACGACCATGCTTTCTTTCTTGTATACACGGCCTGTGCGTGCTTATGTATTTAATAAACCAGGTGATTCATGACAGCTGGTAGACCCTTCTAATCTTTGCACTGTTTTTTAATCACACTATAATACCACAGCTAAAGTAACTTAAAGGTGTCCTGACAACTTTTTTCGAAGGAGAGTTTACTCTCCCCAGGATTCCGGCCCACGCGCAGGAGGCGCGCTTTCCCGCACGGTGGGGGCGGGGCCCCGCGTCACTCTATGGGACGGGAGAGAAAAAAAATAATAACTCCTCTCCCTTTCTGATTTTCTCATTGCTTTCACGGTTTCAAGTAGCAACTGCATGAACCTTTCTTCTGCCGGAGTTACAGTATTGTAGTTGAAATAGTGCGAGTTCCCTAGCTTATTAAAAAATAATGCACAGCGCCTATGGGCGCTCTCAGAAATATCGGCTGTTTTACCGCATTTGAATCGCTACCGTAGAGCCGTGCTTGAAGATATCCAATTGCTTTCTGGGATTTAGGTACTGGCATATGTCTAGTTCATGATGGTGTAGAGCGTGTTTGAATCGCGTGGTAAAAAAAAGTTCCCTGGCCAGTTTTGTTGAGGGTGCGACAGCCGTCAAGCCCTCGTAGCTCCATCTAGCGTTGAGATGGTGTACTCTACGGTGCCACGCAAATATTAAAATAGGGTACGCGTAAAAAGAGAGGATTCTTATGGAAGGCACATTCATGACCTCGTAAAACAATATTTAGTGTTCGTTGAGGTAAAGATCAATAGTATAGAACATCAATAGGGTACTTAAAAAAAAAAGACGAAGTGCGCGTTTCCGAACAGTCAGTGTATGTACCACATAGACCCCTCAATTTACAGCACATTCTCGAGTTTTACAGGTTCCATAGTAGTTTTAGGTATCTACTAATTAGTTAATTAGTGTTCATTAACGAATGCATCTTAGGTTAGGCTTTGAAAGCGCGAGTAATATTCACCGGGCGCGGTATTACGGATGGTGGTATCAACTCGCCGTCTGCGCCGCTTAAATCTGGCAGACCTCTGGGATCCGTCCTCGGACCTCTTTTCGGTTTATATCAATAATGCCACCCGTGATATTGCAGCAAATCTAAAGCTTTTTGCGAATGCCTGCGCGCTTTAAAGTAGTTAACGCATCCAGTGACCAGGTTCTTTTAAATAACTCTTTTAAGATTCAAGATTTGTGCACAAAATGACAGATGACCTTTAACGCGAGAAAAACTCTGGCGATAACCATGACCTGCAAAAAAGATCTACTAACATTCCAATACAACCTAGGCAATCAATTCTTGTCCTTTGTCTCACAGTATATGCACCTTAGTCTTGTTATCACATCTACATTAAGATGAAACCAACATGTTTGTTAAACTGAGAAAATGGCTTTGAATATACAAGGCTACTTACGGGCACTCGCTATGGCATTCGGCAAACCGAAATGTGAAACGAACGTAATACCAATATTAGAATATTCATCGGCTGTCTGGGACCCGCACACGCAAGCTAACACAGATAAACTTGAATCAATACAGCGAAAAGCTGTAAAATTCATATTCAATACGTAAATGTAACACATCTCCGTCAGTTCTTCTGGAAGGCGCTAAACTAGAAACCTTGGAATGGAGACGTTATCGCGAAATAACGAAGCTGTTCTATCGCATATATAATAATAAGCTGGCAATACAAAAAAAAGTCTAATTATATCGAACCAATTTTGCGCCACGAAACGCGTGCCTCCAATCTCGAAAGAGTGACTGAGCCCCTATATACAGGTACCTTTTTTTTTTTCGAACAAGCAGAGAGCGGAACAATACGCCGCCAGAGATTCTTGTAAGTGTCGATCTCAACTAGTTTCTTCGTGCGTTAGCTGTTCACATGGCTTATAACTACACCTTCATATATATTACAGTGCACTTTATTCTAATACCCATCTTGATCAGACTGATTGCTTGAGGTTCAATGCCTCGCTTCTGCACGATTCTTAAATTCTTCGATTCTGCAATGTCTCGCTTCTTAACATTGCCGACTTTATTTTTGATACAGTTAATATTTGAGTTCTTTTTACTTTTTACCCAAACAAAATAACCTAGTGGACACTGTTTTTATAGTTTTTGTTTTGTTTAGTGTATTATGGCCATTCTTGGGATTGTGGACCATGTTTTATGTTGCTTCTTTTTTTTGCGTTTTGAATCATCGCGCTTTCATTCAACACTATCTATACTGCTGTACCTCCTACACAATGTTGCGTCCACTGCGCCACACCCCTGCCCAATGTCCGGCACTAGAATGGCACTTTTTCTCTGAAATAAATAACAAATATTTAAATAAATAAATTCACTTCCTTTTTTTTCAATGCGCACCTCTCCAATTTATTGATAGAAATTAAAAATATTAACGGAAGTAAGTTGAAAGAGAGAGATATAATGCTGAAAGGTGGGGAGGTTGAATTTGTTAGGGACTAATAACCCTATTTGCACTGTGTTATGTCCATGGTAGCCATAATACCAAGCGTACGTAACAGGGAACTGACTTTATTACTTTCAAGAAAGGCATTTGCGCGCAGCATGGTCCAAATGGTCCAAGCGCTGACTTTCCAGTCCACTGTGGGCCATAAAAGGGGCGAGGAGCACAATGGACAGGCAACCAGTGCGCGGGCACACTGATTGCCCCTATAGTCCGTCACTCCCCGGGCGCGCCGCGCCCAGCATCGAGGGGGAGGGGGGGGCGGTCAAGGTGGAGGGCAGAGTGCATCCTTGCATCCCTGGAAGCGGCAATGCCCGGTCTAAAGCCTCTCCATGCGCTTTCCGGTAGAAGACGCGATGAAGGGGCTTTAACTTCAACAAACCAAAACTCCGGGTGAAACTTTTTTTTTTACGATGGCTGCCGTTCATTCGGGCATTCTTTGAAACTGGCGGGCGACCACTGGTTGTCGTTTGTGGAGCTACCGGCAACGCGAGGCGTCTTCCTAATCTGGTGTTACCTTTCAAGGCGGTTCTGGCAGAATGGCTGAGATGTGTGTTCGCAGCTCGCAAGAAAACATGAGATTCGCCGATACCTGGCCCGTCTGGCCCATTGTGAGTTGCTTGACAAAAAAAAAATAAACGTGCAATGCGCCGCTGTAATGACCCCGCAGAGTATCTTGCAAGAGCACGTTTTAGCTCTACCACGTAGCGTTTGGCCTGTCCGTTTGTGGCTGGGTGGTTCGGTGCAAATTTCACCACGGTGATGCAGTTGTCACTCGTAGGATTTCTGTATTTTGGCTGACAGGAATGCGATTCCGTTGTCTGAAACCACTTTGTGGTGTAATCCAAAAGTTTCGAACAACAAGCGCAGGAAATCGATGGCAGCTGTCGATGTTGTTCTGTTCACATGGCGACTTTCAACTCATTTACTGTAGGCACAAGAATAGGACAGCAGCGCAAAACTTGCGAACGAACCAGTACCTAGGAATGCTGCTATCTCCTGGGATAATCACTTGACCTGTGACTACACGTAGGCGATCATAGCTGAGCGTCTCCTTTAAAAAAAAATTCCAGTTTCCTGACGCATGTACCTGGTGTCCAATTGTTTTCTCAAGTTCTTGAAAGCTTTTATAATAAATTTCTGTAACATAGCCTAGGGTTCTGTAAACACAAGTAATGTTCATGAAGCTTTCATCATATTGTAGCTGCCTTAAGCATTTAGTTCAAAATGATTCATATTTATTTATTGGTTTCTTTATTATTTGTTCGCTGTGCCAGCAGTGTAGCCAGAAACTTCTTTCGAGTGGAGGCTTTGCCGTCCCTTATGCATGCTGGTACATCTCTTTGCATGTGTATGTGTACACAAGCACCCCCCCCCCCTCACCCCAGCACAGCCTTCGCCAGGCTCTGTGCGATTTTTGCAGCTGAAGTGAGTTCTGACACCAATAAGATGCCCAAATTGAGCATTACTATGGTTTTATGCTTCAAAAAACTGGAAGAAGTTACTGCAGTGGTAATGTTTGGTCGGTGATGGGCTCTATCTCATAAAGAGAAAATTGTTGCTGAGGCTTGATAAGGACAAGAAATGAAAGTACTTGTGAATACTTTATTTTTTATCCTTTGAATGTATACAAAGTGCATTTATTACCGATTACTGTGCTTGAGCATATGTTCCTTACTTCTGTTATGATCTTGGCATTTGCATCTGTTTATAGGTATAATTTGTAAATTTGTGCCCGTCATATTTCTTTTATATTTGTATCGGGATATGTATATAGGTTGCGCACATTTTTTTGGCGGCTTTCGTGTTTGATTTTTCGCGCATTTATTTCAAATGTGTGCCCAATGAATGTCTAACAATCTTTTTATTTGTTAGCCACATTGTGGAAATAGATCATAATACAGTTTTACAAAATATTTTTTATAAAACGAGCTGCGTTGTATTTTGCATGTGCATTTTTTACTACAGAAGACAGCAAGCTCTATTGAGACTATCACTCCACACAGGTACTTTACCTAATCAGTGGAAGGTATAAGGGAGGTAGTTCCACTTCTCAAATTAGGTAACAAAACCTTAACGACCAAATATCGGCCCATTTCTTTTACCAGCACGTGCTTCTAACTATTATAATACTTCGTAATCAAAAGCACCCTCAATTTCTCTGAAAATAACATCTTTTCATCTTCACAACATGGTTTTAAGAAATCATAATCATGTGAGACTCAACCTACATCTTTCACTGATCTAATTCTTGATCGTTCATCATCCGCTGGCTGCATTTGTTTTAGATTTTGCAAAAGCATTTGATAAAGTGTGTTATAAACTTCTCATCCACAAGTTACGGAAC
This sequence comes from Rhipicephalus microplus, assembly GCF_013339725.1. Classification (NCBI taxonomy): domain Eukaryota; kingdom Metazoa; phylum Arthropoda; class Arachnida; order Ixodida; family Ixodidae; genus Rhipicephalus; species Rhipicephalus microplus. Next base: position 28,567 of record NW_023611057.1, read on the forward strand.
TTAAATCTTGACATTAACCTATTAAAATAGGTCGGATGCTGTCTTGCTAATCACTAACAGTACGTTACTGCTTACGGCTACAGTTCATAAATGTGCCATGTTATCTCAGGAGTGCCCCAAAAGTTGGTAATTGGTGTTTTGTTGTTTCTAATATATATTATTGACCTGCCTTCTCAAGTAGCTTCTAATATCCACCTTTTTGCTGATGATTGCGATACTTTTACAGCAGTTACTTTAAACGACTATTGTAATCGCCTACACTCCGATTTAAATAAATATCTAACTGGTGCAGCTTGTGGCTAATGGAACTAAATATTAACTTAAGTAAAGTTAAGCATATATTTAGGTCACCTAACTCTTCTCGGGTATACTACTTAAATAATTTACCTTGAGATCAAGTAACCTCATACAATACTTAGGAATTCATATCACATCCAATCTTACTATACGCATGGGCTTGTAATAGTGCAATGGTGATTACCCGGCACCCTATATACTCAAGCCAGGGTGTAGGAGGAAAATACCCATTTGACAGACAGACGTTTTTTGTTATCTCGTTGAACGCGAGCAAGGGTTCGTCTCAAGGTAGGCGGACAGCGGAGGCAGCATGGTCCTCTGGCGTCGTCGTCCGCACAATGAAGATTCGGCGAACGCCTTCCTCAAACCACATTCCCACAAACACAAACGACACGCTGGGGGAAGGGGGGTAGGATGGACGCCAACCATGGTCAGAAGTTTAACCGAGCTCCCAACGAAAGAGAATGAACATTTTTTTCTGTTTGCAAAGTCTACCCCCCCCCCCCTTTTTTTTTCTCAGTAGTCGGCTTGACGGAGGGATAATCATTACGGCGGGAGCAGGTTTTTCTTGCCAAAGTGGCGGTGTGTGGACAAGTGCGGAGGAGTCAAAATCGTGTCCGAGTCGGATACGTGGCAGGATTCTGACACTCCTTTCGGCAGAGATAACCACAGCATGCAGCAGTGACCCAGTGCTTCCATTTCGGACTCGCTCACTACATATAAGGCCTTATGCTGGCTGCTCTCCGTCTCATCATATTTCGGTTCTGGTTTTACTGCGCATTTGCTACTGAACATTCTTTTTTTTGTATTCTCTTTCTATGGTGTGCCTGGATGTTTATTCACTCATGTTCTTACCGATGAAATGGGCACACGGGAGAGGTTTTGCTACATGATTCATTTCATTACAATAAAAATTGGCATATCCCACGTACAGTGGGAATCGATGATATGCGAAGCATGCACGAATGAGAAATGTTGATATGTCTCTTTAAAATCAGCACAACGTTACGAGGTGGGAGTAAATGATGCCGTACATGACTTCCGTGTCATGATTATCTTGTTTGGATGTGTCGTTTACCTTCGTTATCTGTTCACGTCGCGTGATACCAAATTTAGTATATGTGAAGCTAGCGAAACGACCGCGAACACGCTGTGAGCGTGGTATGTTATCATGTTCTTACACGACACGCGTGTCAGAATTATCATGCTTGCACCTGTCATTATACTTTCGTCATTCATTGACGTCACGTAACACCAAATTTGTTATATGTGAAGCTAGCAAAATGGCCGCGAGCGCATCATGAAGGGCTCAGTATACTCCCATGTAGCGTTCACGCTCGAGCACACTGGGCACAGCGACGCTTCGTTAGAAAAACGCGAGCACTGTATAGTCTGATGCCAGGCGCGGCTATCGTGCGTCGGCGCCGCCCGACGGCAACTGGCGTGAAATGCGACATGCTGCATTTAGTGCCGATGCGTTACCAAGACAACACTGCGTCTCCCTCTTTTCATTATGGAGGGACGCCGGACGCGCTGAAACGCGCATGCGTCAAAGCAACGAGGCGCGCCTGCGAGTATATGGCAGGACCGGCGCCTGGCGTGGCAACGCCAGCGTGACGCGACGAAATAAATGCCGGAGAGCACGCGCACCGCGTCACGTCAAAATGTATTGTCGCCTTGACTTAGGCATGTAGTCATGCTCTCACATGACACGCATGTCATGATTATCATGTTTGCACCAGTCACATATCTTCGTCATCCATTGGCTTCACGTAATACCAAACTTGGCATATGTGAAGCTAGCGAAACGGCCGCGAGCGCATCATCAGTGTGGCATGTAGTCATGCTGTTACATGACACGCATGTCGTGATTATCATGTTTGGATGTGTCATTTACCTATGTTGTCCGTTCGCGTCGCGTAATACCGAGTTTGGTACATGTGAAGCTAGCGAAACAGCCGCGAGCGCATCATGAGTGTAGCATGTGGTCATGTTGTTACATGACATACATGTCATGTTTATCATTCTTTCACCAGTATCATATCTTCTTCATCCATTCACGTCTCGTAATGCCAAATTTGGTATATGTGACGCTTTCCGAAACGGCCGCGAGCACACCATGAGCGTGGCATGTAGTCATGTTGTTACATGACACGCGTGTCATGATTTTCATGTTAAGTATGTCGCTTGTGTTCGCCATGCAATCATACTATACGATACCAGTTTTTCAACATGTCATGTGAACGAAACCACCGCAAGTGCTACAAGACCATGAAATGTAAATCATGACGTTCATGACATACATGTCATGATTTTCATGTTATGACCAGTCAAATATGTTTTTCATACAGTCATGTTATGCCATACCAACTTTGGTATTGATACCATTATCGAAACGGCCAGGAGAGCTAAAAGTCGTAGGCGGCTAGATAGATAGATACGCTGAAAGTCGCCGAAGGTCGCTAAAAAATGAAGGAAGGAAAATGGGAGGAAAAGAATGCCAGGGAGGTTAACCAGCCTATAGGCAGCCGGTTTGCAACCCTGCGCATGGGAGGGGGGTGGGGGAGATGAAAGATAGAGAGCAGAGAGGGAAGAGGGATAAACATTACGTTACCGCCTTCCAAGTGTGATGAACAAATGGAAACTAACAACTGATAATCTGCGTATTGTCTAAAACTGAAATGTTAAATTGGATGTGCTGATTGTGTTGTAAATGAATGTTGGGTGATTTCTGTAATGGTTATTCCGTTTTTATTCTTTCATACATTGCTTTGTAATGCATATTTTTGTATGTATTTCAGAGTTGTCATTCTATTATTTGCTGTCATGGGCCACATGCGTGTTTCTTTTTGTATTGTCGCTTTCCGCTGCCTGTAATTTTTGTATTTTTGTAAACTTGTAGTTTAGATTTTTTTTCTGGGTGGAGGGGCCAGTCAAGCTGTGAAATGCAGCTTTTTTCCCTTCGCACCAAACCACGTATAGAGTGTATTTTAGTGTACTTGTCACGTGGTTAACTAAACTCAAACTCAAACTCAAAACTTTCGGCAGCACACGCGCTCACACTCAGTCATAGTCCAGTCTTGTCTTTCGCGGTGTGTGACATTGCTGTTACAGCCGCTTGTTCAAGTCCGTGTCGCGTAGGAATTGTAACAGAGCTTTTGTCGCCTTCTGTTGCAATGTCTTCTCTCGGGCACTTGACAGAATAGTGTCCATCAGACATTTGGCTGTTGTCGATGCGCGCAAAAATGGATGCCAGTGACTGTCTCTGGATGGCATACAGCGGACAGTCACACAGGATGTGGTGTAGCGTCTCTTCGCTAATGACAGGCATCGCAGAGAGCGTTGTCGGCCATTCCTATGACAAAGGAGTAAGATTTTGTAAATGCCACTCCTAGCCATAAGCGATGAAGAATTGTGGCTTCTCTTCGGTCGAGTCCAGTGGGCATGCGGAGAGTCATCAAAGAGGACAGGTGGTGTTGACGATTCGCATCGATGCTTGGTGGGCACCATAGTGAAAACGTGATTTCACGCGCAAGTCGTCGAAGATTACTGGCAGCATCGCTCCGCGAAAGGGGTATGGCTTCTTCTCAGTGTTCCTTCAAGGGCTGCCCGCGCGGCAGTATCGGCATGTTCGTTCCCTATGATGCCGCAGTGACTTGGCAGCTGAAACGTCACATGATCTCCCTTTCTCTTGTGAAGTGTGGAGGAGGCATCGAATTTTGAAAACAAGCTGTCTGTACGGACCGCAACGTATTGCTGAGAGCACAGATTGTAGGGCAGCCCTTGAGTAGCTGAAAATCGACCATTGTTGCGGTGGTTCCTGATTGAGCCACACAAAGTGCAGCACGCAAAGCAGCTAGTTCCGCTGTTGTAGATGCGGTGGAGTGGTCAGTCCTAAAGCTGATGGTAACACATCTTGCTGGGACAACTACTGCAATGCTTCGCATTTAATATTGTGAGATGAGCAATGCGTGCGTGTGGGCGTGTCCACCCTCTCTATATCTAAAGTTTATTGGATCTTGTGGTACCACTCAAGTCTCGTGATGCTTTTCAGGTCGCGTGCAGTAGTTTATTCGTGTTTTAGGCCCGCAAGTTATTACTGAAATATTTTGAATTTCTGCTTGAAGCTTTTCGGCATTGTGATTGCCGTGCATGTGTTACAATGACTAACGATAATTGCGAATCAACCTAACCTTATTTTTTGGTCGATGAGAGAAGCATAGTGGGAGGGGTGGCTTTATTGTTAGTCCCCTAATTCCGCGTTTTCACCGGACCGCCTAACATTATCTTTGTTTTCTTCGGGCCCCTCTTTAGTTTGTTTTCTTTCGGGCCCCTCATACTTTAACGTGTATTTCTTTCACATCTCCAAATTATTTTTTTTTCGTGAATCATCGCCGGCATTACTAAAAGCGCGATATTGTCCGCAGAACTCAATAACAAAGATATTACACGTTAAGCCTTATTATTTTGTTTTCGTTCTACTTCTTTATATTATGAAAGTGCCGCGAATCCTATACAAGAGATTCTAACTCTTACTGAGCGCATTACCGATCATGATTTTCTTGCTTTTCTTGAGGAATACTGTGGTTATGGGGTCGTTTAAAAGCACGTAATAAACTTTTACGTAGCATAGGCTACTACGAATATGAGTATTGCTGATGACACTTTCTTTTATCCTATTCGTACTTACGTCATGGCTGTAAGCGTCTGCTTATATGTAAATATTCGTGTTTCTTTATATGTAGATTTTTTCAATTTGTCTGGGGCAGCACAATGTACGAAACTTTTTTACTAGAGGGAAGGGGGAGCAGGTGTTTAACCATACTTCATTATGTTCATACGTGTAGTTTGTATGTGTGCGCGTACAGAAACACATGCATCCACGCACTCCTGCCTAGGCCAGGCGTCCGTACAATTTTCGCAGCTGTAGTTAGTTTTGATAGTAATGAGGCTGTTCATAGCACTACCATGGTTCTATGCTTGAGAGAACTGAAAGATGTATCTTTATTAATTTATCGTCCCGAAACGGTGATAGGATCTTTTTCACACCAAGAAAAGTGTTGAGGCTTGATAAGGACAAAAAACAACAGTACTTTCAATGTAATTATTTCATTTTTCGTTCTTTGTTTTGATTATCTCCACAGTGAATATAACATTATATTGTGCATGCATATACGTATCTTGTATTGTTATGATCTTGCCATCTGCATTCGTTTGTAGGTAAAGTTTGCAGATTTGCACAGCATAATTTTTTACATTTTAATCGGGACATGCACATGCGTTTCACACATTATATTGAGGTGTTTGTGTTATTAAAGAAAACTTATTTCTTATTGATTCATGAAGAGCACACAATAAGTATCCAAAGATGTTTATATTTATAGACACATTACAAAATATATCTTAAGATTGATTTGCAGCGCAAGTTTGATTACAAATGAACTGCGTCGTATTTTGCAGGTATGTTTCTTGCTATAGGCCACCACTCTATCAATGACAGGAATATTTCACTTTTCTCGGAATTTATTACAGGCTCAATATTTTCGGAGTATTTTACATGACTCAATTCTACAAATTGACTACGAATTGAGTACCAATTGGATTATTACAAATTGACTACAAGTTTGGTTACTGTGATTCGGTTTGTGGTGGCAGCTATAAAACTCCGACGACAGAAAGACTCATGAAAACATACGTTTGACGACATCACTGCCTATTCCTATATTTGCTCGAGTACAAGTGTTTGCTCAGTATTATACACTGCACCATGATTCAGAAGCACAGCCTCAGAGGGACGGGACTTGGACAATGTCGGTAAAAGAAGTTTACATAGTTCCCACGCTGAGCAATAACACCTTCACATTTAGAATATTCTGTGTGTGCCAAGAGTTTTACTAAGCACACAGTGCTCTAGTAGATGCCTCAAGGCCTTCAACGTGCGCTTCGGTGACGTTCAGGATGGTAACTATATGTGAATGAGGGGGTTCTGACCCCCACCAGAATTTTTTGTAATGCTTTAGCTTTTCGGGTGCTACAAAAGTATCTCCGCGCTTTCAGATCGACCAACGTTGCCAAAGTTAGCAGATTTACAAAAACCAGGCGGGTATGCTTGAATTCGTTCACTTATTTCTTCGTGGTATCAACTTCCAAGACAAGCACGCTCCATGAATGACGATGGCACTAACGCAGACCAAAGCAGCAACTCAATTACATACAGTATAAATCTGCTACTTCAGGTGCTTATTAGCAAAGCAAAACACATGCAGATATTGAGACACACACACACACACACACACACACACACACACACTATATATATATATATATATATATATATATATATATATATATATATATATATTATATATATATATATATATATATATATATATAATATATATATATATATATATATATATATATAAAATACGACGTTTAAGTAAATATTTCTAAATCAACAGCAACATTTTAGCAGCCAGCACTACACACTACATTTTTTGTTTATTTTTGCTTTTTTTGGAGGTAGTTAATTTGTGGAGTGTGAATTCTATGAGCTTAAATGTAAGCATTTTGGCAGAAATCTGTCGGGCTCGGTAGAGATTTAAGAAGTTGGGAAGTTCGTAGAGGGCCGGGGGTGTGAGTAACGACTTGGTACTTCCTCAGGATCTGTCTGTGTTTGTCACAAAACAGATCCGTGTCTTGTTTTGCCAAAACTGTGTTTCTCCATTTCCAACACGTTTCCGAAGCCGTGAACGTTGTTGTAAGTGTGTCGGGACTCGCGCAAGGACCTCCTTCCGAAATTCCTCTCTGTTTCTATGACAGAAAAGCTGTAGAAATTGATCATATGGTCGGGCTGCTCAAGCTCTCTGCAAAAGCGCCGCGTTGCACTTCTGCCTTCCTGACGTCGTTCTTAAGTTGGCGCAATCTTAACGAGTGGGAGCGGAAGTTTATTGCTGCCCGGCAAGGCGAACGTTAGCGCTCAGCGGCTGACTCCCTCGTCAGGAACGCCAGTCCAAGCCTTTCGGCCGCTCCACGGGCTTTCTGAATGCAAACATCCGCTTTTGCCCACGTAGCTGGCTGGACACTCTGAACACGGCAACTTGCAGGCTACTCGCTGGTGTTGCTTCTTCCTTCGGCCGTGGTAGCAAGCGGGTGAGCATCGAAGCAGGCTTGTGAACCACCTCGACCCCTGATTTTCCGAGAATCGCGGAGAGCTCTTCACTGGTGCCCGGCACATACGGGATGACAATGCGCTTGGCTGGCTTCAACTATTTTTCTGCCAGTGGCGTGACCAGCGAGGGAAGGTTGTCGCGTAGTGTGTCTTTCACGGGTCCCCCTACACGGTACAGTGATCGTTTTCTACCCATGGTGACGCCTGCTTAAATAACAAAACGCAGGCAAAAAACTGAAAGAAAACAAGAGCTATCTAAATGCACAACGCTGGGTAATATTTTTGTCAGTTTGTACCTCTCGAGGGGGCGTTACAAAAGTGTAAAGAGTGAACTTTTTCGTTGATAAATGTAAAACCAGGTTGCCGAGATGTATTAATAAAGGCAAGCTAACTGAAAAAAAAATGTTTGGAGTGATTTATGTTGTTGTATACCATAATTGAAAAAACAAATGCCGTAGGTAATATTGTGTTACTGTGTTGCTTTCCGGCACTAAAACTCAGCTGTTCCTCCAGTAGTTCATCACGTACACCTCCGCACCAAGAATGTAACCCTACCATCTGTGATCAATAATTTAATATGAGCATTTAGTGTGTTCACCTACCTGTACGGTGAACAGTTTAAAAAAAAAAGGCAGGCTTATCAACAGAATGCAATTCTAGTTTAATGATGCATTTTATTGTCGCTTCCCTTTGTAACATTTACAAACTAGACCACTTCGGGCGCTTTAGCACTGTGCGAAGAAATGCGAATTGTATAGCATTAATATATAAACGATCGTTATTGCTGAGCTTAAGAAAAAAAAGCAGATTTTACTGGCGCACACGAGAAGACTGTGGAAGCAACGATGCTGGTGGCCTACCCCAATTCCTTTCATTTACTTTACCTCTTCCTCAGTTTTCTTTCTCCCTTCTTGCTACTTCAGTCTATCGGCCTCGTTATATATATATATATATATATAATATATATATATATATATATATATATATATATATATATATATATATATATATATATATATATATATATATATATATATATATATATAATATATATATATATATATATATATATATATATATATATATATATATATATATATATCAAAGCTTTGTTTACGCTTAGCTGACACATGTGTTTTAAGTCGTCGGGCCAGGCTGGAAATGAAGTTTAAACACTCTGCCGTTGAAAATAAAATGCTACATGTATCAAGCATGTAATTCACCTAAATTTTCATCCTACGCTCTTGTCTAAACTGTGGGAGGATCGAAGCTGTAACACTGTATACGATGGCACCAAACGTGAACATCAGTTCTCTTTCTTCCTGGAAGGAAAATCAAAGCATATTTCTGCCAGTAATGACCTCACGTTAACAACTAATGGAATATTATCAATAAATACCTGTTTTATAGACTAATAAAAAATGTTCTGCATCACTTTTTTTTCTTGGCTGCACCATGACTAGTGTTCCTGCCGTTGCCATGTTTACAAATACATCAGCGAGACCATTGAGTGAAAAGGTGGATTATCATCAATATTTCCCAATCTAATATAAGCAATAATAATGGTGCATTCACTCTTCTATCGCAAAATCAAGCTCTGAATTCCGACAACATCCGGGGCGAGAGGAAGCACTACATACTTGAGATGTACACCTAAATAAACAGTGTGGGTTTAAAATTGCTTATAAGTTAAGCATGCTAGCCCTTACATCGTACGCCAAGGACCCCATTCAATAACTATTTTATTGGTGCACAGGCCTTCAACACATTTATCAATAATGCGGAGATCGTTGCACATTCGACTATCTGTTGCATAAAGCAGTTGTAATGTGCGCAATAACGCTATGAAATTTCCTTTCACATGTCGCAATGAAATCTCGCCAGATGAAGTGTTACATAAACAATTTATCTATTACTATTTGTAATATATCAAGGCGATTGAAATGAGCCAAAACATAAAGACACAATAGTTCTAGGTGTAGCAAATCTTTTGTTAAACACACGATGCTGCATAATCTGAAGTTGTGAATCTCGTTAAATTAAATGTTGTCAGTTAGTAGTGGAAAAACAATCAGGCACACGCTGTCCCTTGAAGCAGGCATTGTTTGAAGTCCAGTTTACGGAACTATGCTGAGTACCTTATAAAATCAGACACATGCAATGAGATGCCAGCAAATGAGAGGTTAACACTAAATTACAAAAAGTTCTACAAAAGCCGCTCCTTCAGCTTACACTGTGCTGTCGGTCCCGAGCATCTGGTGCTATTTTCTCAATGGAACTATACTTAGCTCCTTACGCACATCGACGCAAGAATAAGCTCTACGAAGAAATAAGAAAGCGAAAGAGCTTCCGCAAAGGATAACCGAACAGTACAATCTCGGAACGTTTACTATGTAGTTAACAAGCACATTCCTTTCCTGCCCCTTGAGTAATGTAAACACATTATTATTATTACTATTTATTTGCAGTTACTGCAATCACCATTTGGGGATTTCAGCAGGGTGGTACATATACTTAGTCGCTGACAAAACATGACGGTAAAAGTGATGAATAAAGGTAAGCAGAGCTACAGTCAGAACTAATACCACTTTGGTAGCTTCTGTAAGAGTCGAGTAAGATGTTTTTAGGTGTAGTTCACCCTTCAGCTCCACCTATTTATCGGGCACTAGAAGTAATTGCGTAATCTACGCGAAACTGCGTGCGCATGATGCGTTCAAGTATACAAAAGTATTTCAGGACATATCTTTGCACCCATTGAAATCATTTAAATTGTATGAGTTCTGTCATGTTTCTTCGATACGTTGTTGCAAAAATGTAGTTTTTTCTAATAAAAACTTTGCTGGCAATGCGGAAAATTACCTATGTCCAGTACACTCACACCAAGATGCAATTGGTGCACATCGTGCTCAATTTAGAAGGAAAAAAAGAAAACAAGAGGTGGCTTGACATGACACTCTTCAAGCCCAGTCATAAAAATAAAACTGGGGCATGCTGGGAATATATCAACAGCATGAAGCATGAAGAGGATCAGCGAAGAGGATCAACTTTTTCTCGGGACAAAACAACCCGGCTTGTGTTATATAAGACTAATAACCTAACAGGGCCAAAAGCAGCGCTCTATCTAAGAGAATAGCAGAATATGTGTACCTATTTGTTCAACAAATTAATCCCAGTGTCCAATATACTGGACATGCTTCCCCTGTGAAAATCGTTCTACTAACATCTTTCTTAATTTTTTGCGTGCTTTTCAATAGCCTAGTAGCTAAAAAAACAAGATTAAAAACTTTGTTCTGCCCTACAGAAAGTTTGGGTCGGAAAGTAATATGGCTTAGCCACAAATTAAGTATTGAACCTGATATTATGATTACAATAGATTACCTACGACGAGAAAAAAACTAAAGAATGTAATGCAGTTTGTCATAGCTTCTTCGTATATAAATTATCTATGACTATATCGAAACTGTGAGGACTCGAATTCAACCAAGGCAAGAAAAAAAAGAAGTCCTCAGTCTGAAAAATTGTTCATGGCTGGTCCGGAACCTGTTCGCGTACTCTACACAGGCCGGCTCTTAAACGGCGTGAGTAAGAATGCACTGACAGCGGGTCGCTATTCTTTGGTTCCCGCAATGAGGGGCGGGCGAGAACAGGTTGAAGAGTGAGGCCACTTCCGTAGGGAACTCGTCAGCGCCGTGGTGGGAGGAGAAAAGAGGGAACGAGGGGGAGGGTTCAACTTCATGCGGCACGTGGTGGACGTTTAACGAACTAGCCCCTCGTGGGCCAGAATCCTGGCCTCGCGGCATACAAATCTCCTTCACACGGAGACGGCTCTGAGTAGGTCTGAAGCTCAGCAAATGCTGATATTGTATTTCAACATTAAAGGGAATATTTTTGGTGAGCCTACTGACATGAACACTAGCTTTACGTCAGGCTACAGTACTAACTTTAATGATTTCACGCAGCAGTCTGGCCAGTTGTGATGACATCAGATACCAAATTTCCAAGATGGCCCCTTGTGCATCACCAAAACACTAAATATGGCCGCTTGTGCGTCGCCAAAGGAGCCGTTGTGTGGAGCGGCCATGGAAACGTCCCCATATGTGGCGCGCAAACGTGAAGAAAAGGCACATGTATCATAGTGCTCAGGGTACAGTAGGAACTGAAAGTAACTTGTGACACCGTGCTGTAATTACTTTTACAGCGAAAGCTGTTATGAGATCAGAACTCTGGTATTGTGCAGTTGTGCAACCACATCGCGCGAAATCAGAAAAAAGAACTAGCACCAAAGACACAGGGGGGCTAGAAACGCGGGTCTGCTGGGTGGCAGCCCAGTATTCCATTACTGAGCTACACCGGTGCTTGTGACTTGTTGGCAAACTTGCCTCAGGCAGGCTTGATGTCAGGAAAGCAATCATATTATTACGACTTACAAAGCCGCTTTATTGATCGTATGCACCATCAGCGATTGGTGTAGTGCCGACAAAAACAGCATGAACTGTTTGGGCTCGATCTGTTATACTGCGAGATTATCCTTGTTTGTTCACCCTGAGCCTTCTGCCTCGCATTTAGTTTTATGTGGCACTATACCAATGACAGCTCTTTTAATTGTTAAAGTAGTGGTTATATCTGTTGCGATGCATCAGCAATGAAATTGCAAAATAAGTGCACGATTGGAGCCACCTGTTCAGTAGTCTCTCACATTAAACTGCATGTATTTGGAGGATGTTGGTGAAGACTTGAGCGAAATGCTCTGCAATATGTCTGAACAACTGTGCTTACTTGTGTATCAGTATGCAGCATGATATAGTATCACACTCGGTGTGGTGTGATATGCAAATCATTGCCAAGCTTCATGCCAGTATTCCAGTCGCTTGACAAAACTTTTAAAATTTCATCGTTTTATTTGCATGTTATATATGCTAACTGTTGTATGCGGCACCTTTCATTTGTGAGGATGGTGCTTCTAAATGTGGTTATTTGTAGTATCTGCTGTGTATTTGTGTAGTGAAAAGTAAATTCGCCATGAATTTTTGGTGCTTTTAATTAAATGAACAATAGGACATCGATTTTTCAGAAAGCATAGAACAAGTGGCCAGGGACAGTCCTGATGGAGGAAGTTATAGTCAAACAACTGCATGCAATGTAGGGACATAGGCAGAGTACATGAGACGGAATTAGTTGGCAAGGTTCAGTTTAGTGATTTATAGGCTACCCCAAAAAGTGAATTGTTGCCTTAATGTAAAAAGCAGTACAAATTACACGCAATGAAGTTGCTCAATCTAGAAGCTTTCAGAGTGAAAAGAAAAAAATGTAGAAATGTACTTGCGAATAATTGCGAGGCTTTAGGAGATGAAGACAATGACGTAGATAATATGAACGGAACCTATCCAGAATATTTCAAAGCAGCAGTTAAAGTCTGATGAAAAGCAGAGACTGAAAACCAGCAAACTCTCTTAAACGTATGAGCATGAAGAAATTACATTTTTTAAACAAAATGTTTTGTTTTGCTTCAAAGCCTACACTTCATGCTGAGGAAGAGTGATAAAGGTGTTTTTATTACACTAGATGAAGACCCAATCTCCCCATGGCAATTGCGACACAGTAATAGTGCAGCTGTTTTAACAACTTTACAACGCAGTTGCTTTGTAAAGTTGTTATGCGACACGTAAATGAAATCGCACTCATTTCAAAAATACGAATATAAATTGTGCGCAATGTGTTTCTAAACAGTGTCTGGTCTCACAAAAGTGCCTACCGGCGCAGACACAGTACACACCGTGGTAAAACAAGCAGTCATTTATTAACTAATTTTGCATAAACACAAGTTCGCTAACTGATTCTTAGAAATACGTGTAGCAATATGCCATCAAATAGAATGATGCCATCATAAAACAAAAAACATTACATACATAAAATATTCCAAAAATGTAGCATCACAGACTCGCCACGATATCTACGAGACAGAGGTGTGGAATCATCCCCACAGACAATATTTTATTAATGCATTGAAAAGAAATAATCAAGTACTTGAAATCTCACTGATGAGCTTTTTACAGTATGTGCATAAAAGGTATAATAAATAGGCTAATAGCCACAATGGACTTCAATCAACCAACAGAGCAAGTTGGGTTCAGGAAAGGATACTGGTAATGTACCACCTTCACGTGGTCAACGACATAATTGAAATACCTGCGGAAGAAAACGAAACATATCGCCTTCGTCGGCTACGAGAAGGCTATCGACTCAACGGATACCTACAGTTCTGGATGAATTACGCCATCATTGTATACCGTGAGCATACGTAGAGGCTTTAACAGCATCTAGAAAGTTACACAGCCACCCCTCTCCTGCACAAGAATATCTATAAAATCCAGGTAGAAATGGGATTCGGCGAAGATGTGCAATTTTTGCAATGCTGTTCATTGCTTGTTTGTTTGGAAGAAGCATTTAAAAAGCTAGACCGGGACAAAATGGGAATATGGAATATTGAAGAAAATCACAACAAGCTTTTTCTTTAAGGTCATCATGCTCTTCAGCAATCGTGGTGATGAACTGCCAAACATGAGGGAGGATTTGAACGGTGAAAACAATTAAGTAGGAATAAGGATGAATATGCAGAAAAAAAGGACAATATTAGGTGGCGCACGTTCAAGATTTTAAACGAGACTCTCTTAAACAGTACATGTATATACATAGGGAAACTATAAACAATTGAGCCCAATCATGTCGAAGAGGTCAACCAAGAAAACAGATGAGTTGGTCTGCATATGGTGCATTTGTCACTAGTAGTTGCCACTAACCCTGAGAGCAAAAAGTGTGCAGTGACTATTAGCCAGAAATGAGGATAACTAATGAACTTATACTGAGCTTAAGCCCACATAGCAGGCGAGTGAAATAAAAATGATAGGCATTAAATTACTATAATAATTATGTCAGCTTGGGTCTCCTAATCACTAGGATGGCCCAACGGCAACACGAAGGCTTTGATCTAAACGTAAGATGGAACTGAGAGAGACATTAGAGATACACAAACTTGAACAGCTTCCAGTCTATTGTCTATAGGTGGTGATGAACAAGCCATTTAGCAGTGAACGTCTATCAGAGTGAAACTAGTACACTCGCCACGCATCACGCTGCATGACGATGCTGTCACGGTAGGTCCAGGCATGCATTGAGACGAAGGCCTGGCCTTTTTCCCCGCCGCGGTGGTCTAGTGGCTAAGGTACTCGGCTGCTGACCCGCAGGTCGCGGGTTCGAATCCCGGCTGCGGCGGCTGCATTTCCGATGGAGGCGGAAATGGTGTAGGCCCGTGTGCTCAGATTTGGGTGCACGTTAAAGAACCCCAGGTGGTCGAAATTTCCGGAGCCCTCCACTACGGCGTCTCTCATAATCATATGGTGGTTTTGGGACGTTAAACCCCACATATCAATCAATCAGGCCTGGCCTTAGGATGGTAGGGGATTTCGCCCAGCACAGTATAGGTCCAGGACACAGCTCGGTCACACCTTAAAACACCGAAGCAAAGTGAATACAGGGCCCAGCCGCACACTCAATTAGGAATGTTGGTCCTACCCAGTCAGCTCCGGCTGGTGGCATGGCCAATTGTCTGGTGCAGTCCTCATTCATCTGAGTCGTCTTCTCTTTTGTCACCACGATACACACGATAGGCCGCCTCTTTCCAATTACAGTTCTATAGCAATTACGAAATAGGAATACAGCAAAATGGATCACATAAAAGATGAGAATTATTGATATCCTAGATGAAGTGGATATGGGCAGGATATTTATTGAGAATGGCAAACGACTGATGGTCTGCTGATTGATAGAATGACTACCAAGATAGCAGAAGCAAAGCCAAGTACGACAGAGATTGTAGAATCGATCAACGTGAAAGGTGTAGGAAGTGCAGAGCAGTCATTAAATCGCAATAAGAACTGTTCATTACTAGCGAAGTATCCCCTTTAGAGCGCCTCGTGCATTTCTTCATATCAGTCACTCTAGGCACATATTTTCCATTCCCGTCTTCTGTCAAGACTAGCGAGCTGGTACATGATTGTTGTCTAGATAGGGCAGTGCAAGGACACAATGACAAAAAAAACAGAGCATACGAGTTGTTATTAAGCGCCCGTTACGTATACACTGCTTTGTCGTTGTGTCTTCGTGCTGCCCTTTTTAAACAGTGTGTATGCAGGAAGGAGAAGGCCAAAGCATCCACCCTCCTCCTCAATTTCATGGCTCTCAACAATAAATATTGAGCTGCGAACTATGTGTGAGCAGCCATGGAATTAATTCTGAGCTGACAGCGGGCTGACAGTACTGCTGAAATTTACTAAGCAAAACCGTGGTAGAAGAGTAGCTCACTCGTCACCAAAGAAATGTATTTTGCGGTTAGGACTTACTCGAACTAAGACTCACAAAAAATTTTTCTCTACTGCACTTGAAATTGCCAAAATATTACTCACGCAGACTCACACTTGCAGCTCAATCTCGGTTTAAGTGACTGGACTATGAGTGAGTCTGCTTACCTAAGGTTCTTGAGTTTTTTTTTATTTGTGAAATGCTAATGAAGCAGTTATGAAGAACAACCTGTTTTGGCAGTGACATCAGAAATTACAACATGCTTCCAAAGACAAACATACAATGCTTAAGGCAGAAATTAGATTAACCTTGGGAAAACTGATAACTCAATATAGGCATAATATATTATTCCTTGGTTGCTGTTTCCCTCTGAAAACCATAGCAATTTTTTTCTTAATACAGTACATCAACACAAAAATATAAGAATGATTATTTAGGACAGGCATTTTCTTAGCTGTCTATTCTTCAGTCTGCACAATTTCGCTTTTAAGTGCACAACAAATCACACACACAGTAAAAAAGGGGTAACGTAAATTATGCACAGTATTTATCCGGGCTTCTTGTTAACTGAAGTAAAACATGTGGACTCAACAGTAAAATCTATCTCGCTCAACTGAAGCAACGCCGCCGCAGATTCTACGTCTGCTTCTGGTAACAAAAAAAGAAACATGCTATAATAGCTTATGACACTTAAAAAAGCTAGCATACGTATTGTGCACTGCATATCAGCACACAAAGATAAAAGGTACACTGGCCAAATAAAATTTTAAAATATGTTGCAGGTTCTACATGCAGGCCTTAATTACAAAGAGGCCAATCGAGTAGCAATGGCTCATAGGCAACATGCACCAGTATGGTGGCCGAGAAGACAACAGGCCTATCGAATATATACTTTAGTCCGACCCAGGGCAGAAAACAGCGCTGGATTCTAAGGCAAGTAGGCTGTCATTCTTTATTTTACTCTACTTCTCGCGTGTGCGATACGGATCGCGCTTGGCGGACGGGCTCGGTCGTTTTGTATATGTCATGCACGGAATGCATCGCGAAGGTCAGCTTCGCCGTCTGCAGTTCACCTGTGCTTTGCGACCGCCTGGAAATTGGCCACCATTGCCGTAAGCCTCCCGTACGCTCCCTCATCGAGTCCTCGCCTGTCTTCGCTGCCACGATAAGCTCCGGGCTGACGATATTGGGCTGAGACCTTGTCGCTGTGTTAGGAGTCATCGAAAACACGTTGCGGGTTCTCGTGAAGAGCTTGGTTGTAGTATGTCGCGCGCTGTAAGTGCACCAGCACGGGCTGGCGGGGCCTTCACTAGCATCGGAACTCTCTGAAAATTGGTCGCCATAACAGTTGGCTTTCCCGTCGGTCGGTCACAAGTAGCTCGGCGGCGGACTCGCATTTGCGCGCTGCACTCGCTCGAGTTTATGGAAAAGGGCCGCATTACCATCGATTTCTTCGGCGCTAGCTCCAAACCATCTCGGTGCTGTTCGTGGCGGTGGCCAAGCATACGCTCGCTCTCCTGTTCGAAGTTCGCTGGCGGCAGACGCTCCGCATGCAGCGCTGTGTTTGGTCACGCGTTCGCTTGCTCGAACTCAACTACGTCGCTCGCTTAGGACTTACCGACTTGTTAGCGGCAGGGTGGCTCGCGGAGTTGTGTTTGCGGCCGCCGCTCCTAACCTGTTGCCATATGGAGATCGAAATGAGTCTCTGACGATGTGTGACATCACGGTGAATTTATTGGAATGTCATATCTCACGTATGTTTTCATTTCACCTTGCACGTATTTCTCCTATGCGTTTGTATTCATCCTCTGTCACGTGTGACTCACTATTTTACATACTTAATGTGCTGCTGTGGGCACACACCGTGCTGAAGACTGTGTGCGCTGGCGTCTGCGAGGCCTGCCATCCATCTTTTTCATTAGAGCAGCTTCAGAAGGACTGTGCGAGATGTGAAGGTAAAGTTATTTTTGTGTCATTTTTTAACGCTTGTTTTTATATTAACGTGCACGTACTTGTCATATGCGTGCATCTTCATCTTCTGTCACGTGTGTATAATTTTACAATGTTATTGTACTTAGAGCCGTGGGAACACAACAGGCAGAAGGCTGCGTGTGCTGGCGTCTGCAAAGCCTGTAATCTATCGCATCCGTCGGAAGAGCTCCACAAGGAGTGAACAAGATGTGACAACGAGACTGGACTTGTACACTTTACCATGAATTCACTTAACAGAATGGAGAAACTTCATATGTATGTGAAAAAATAAAATATTGATGTCTCACTTTTGTCTTTCGTTGCTGCCGTGACTGTGAAAGCAGTTACACATAGGTGGCTAACTACTTTTTCGCTGGTTCTTTTCTGCGCAACTTGTTGCTCACTTCGCGGGAAAACAGGCGGAAAAGTATTAGGCCTGGCGGAAAATAAACAAAAAACATTGTTTGAACTGGGGACAAAAAGCTCATCCGATTGGCGTAATTGAGTGGATCAACCGTTAGTCCGGCAAGGTGCCACTGTGAGGACTAATGGTTGCCCGGCAAAGTGTAAATGTGGGGATTAACAGTTGCCCCTTAAGGTGCAAATGTGAGGACTAAGTGTTTGTCCTTTGAGGTGAATTGTGGGACTAACAGTTACTCACTAAGGTGTAAATGTGAGGGATAAATGGTTGTGGCAGCCCCATTAGTCCCCAAAAGGACGAACCACACCCTTTTAACACCCTTTTGCCTTAGAGGGTACTGAGACGAATGCAACAAGTATGGTGCAAGTTGGTGTGCGAAAAGTGATGTTACGAGTCTTCCAAGTTCGAAACTCGAGCAGACGACGACGAGAAACGTTCCCTTCATGATTACACTTGTCTGATGATGTCAAACACCACTTCCAATCACAGCACGAGTCTCATGAAGACATACTGGAGTTTTCGCCTCATGGCGGCCTTCACAGAGTACCTCGCTACCACTATCTTTGACGGCGTTGTTGGTATGGCTACCACGAACCACTTGCGTCGAGTAGCAGATTGCCTCGGTCACATAGTGTAAGATAAATACATACAATTCACGCGGGGGCGTTTCTCGGCTTGCATGCAAGACGCGTCTTACGGCAACGTCGACATTCAGTGCATGCCGCAGTTTTGGCTCACTAAAAACGTGACATGCGTTTTCACTTTTACTTGCTGGTGTACCATAACAACGTTCGTAGATCAAGTGTCCTCTTCGTTCTTGTTAAAATACCTCATTTAGAAACAGAGATGATTTCTTCCTGATAAAATATAGAAAGGGTTTTTCTTTTTTTTCGCATTCACTCGTATGGCCGTCCGATCACCATACAAATATTGTACGTATTTATAGCGTCCATTCAGTCAAAAACGAACGACCTTTCGCGTCACGTCACATGACATGATGTCACTTCCCATAACTAAAATAGCCGATGTGTGTCACCGTAGACTTAAATCAAGGTAGTTTACCCTGTGATTTATATTATAACAGCTTCGATATCGGCGTAGCCACTTGCGGAAAGATAGTCTACATAACAGCAACGAAAAAACATGTTCAAATATAACCTCCTTTAATCTAAAGGTGCACAATATTTTATAAAACAACTGAACTCTAGGCCAATCCCCCACCGTGGGTATGCGCCATGGGCAATACGTGAACAAGAACAAGAAGAATCGCTAAAGCAAACTCTTTAGGGCTCTTCCTAGTAAAGTCTGGCGCAGCGTTTCCGTCAACCAGCGGTGGCGATGAAAGTTACGATTCCAGGTTCACCGCTTTACGTTAATGCGAAAAGGGAGCCTTCCGTACTCCCACTCGCACCGCGTCGCCTCTGCGCATCCACGAAAATATTGCCACGTTCCATTTCCCAAGTTTTTGTTATCGTCCCAATACACCACACAGCGCAAACCGCGCCTGCAGTTTTTGAGAAGGTTCCGGACTGTAGTAAATCATTTCGATAAGATCACGCCCACTGTGCGAACGGTACAGATTGTTCTGGAACCTGCGCCCCCGCCAGCGATAACGCTGGAACATTCGACGGCAAGAGTATAAATGTCGACGCGCTTCGCTGCTTGTCAGTTGTTGATCGAAGGCCGACGCTCCGTTTGCCGCTATCAGTCCGAGACTGCTATCTGTGCGAGACTGCTGTTGTAAATGGACTTTCCGTTTACCGGGCACAGGTTCGCCCAAATAAACAGTTAAATCCAAACACGAAGTCTCCTGTCTTCGGCCACGTCACGACCCCGTGACAATATCAATGCTACTGAACAGCTGCCCCCCCCCCCAAGTCACACTAAGCAGTAACGCTTTTGCCTGCGTTTTTTATTTGTTATAAAATGAACAAAGATAGGGTTATCGTTTTAATATTTTTCCCTAAGGCACATCAGGTAACAATTGAAAAAAGTGAAATACAAAAAGAACTTTATTTTAAATAGATTAGTCGAGCAACGGAAGGCTTGTAACCGGATGAAGATGGGGGTAAATTTTTCTCTTTTTGGCTTCGCTACAGATTGTCCAGTTTTAACCCGTGCTTCGCTTCTCGTCGGCGTAATCTAGTTTCTCTTCGAGCGCTTCGTGCCCTTGCCTTTCCTCGCACGCCCACCATGTCTCGTTGAAGAGCCGCGGCTGGAAGCCTTCCTCGCCTTGACACGCCTTCTTCCACGGCCCGAGGACGCGTGACTGTGGGGGCGGCGACGGCTTCTGCCTCCCTTTGAGTGCGTGCTTGCTGTATCAAAAGAGGAGCTAGACCAGGCACGGTGGCGGCTCTCTCGGCGCTTCTTCATTCTCCCGCGGCTTTCTGCCGACCGAGTGGCCAAGCTTGCAAGGCTACGGTGCTTACGCGCGCGTCCTTCATGGCGACTGCGGGACGAGCTCCGTGATCTGCCACGGCTTACATTCCTCCTGACACGGCGACGCTTCGGAGCCTCGCTAACCGTATTGGTAGCGCTGCTTCCAGAGGAGCTCTTCCAGCGCTTCCTGCGGCTCGCTCTCGGGGTGTTGGTCTGGACGGTCTTCCCGGTTGACGGGTTTTCGCCAGTGGGCTCCGATGCATCCGCTTTTTTTCGCAATTTCCGCGCTGCCGTGGTCGCGACAGGATCTGGCGCTTGCGGCTGCACAGCCACGATCTTGGGTGGTCGACCGCGTGGCGGTTTGACAGCCGGGACCTCGTGTGAAGGTCCTGCGCCATTGTCCACAGCAGCAGCAGCATCCGCAGCCTGGCGCTTCACTTGCCGTCCCGCCTTCTGAAGTGCCTCATCGGCCTCCGCTTGCTTCTTAGGCATGGCTGCGTAGCTCCGGGTTCCGTCCTGCCGTCAGCCGTCGACCCCGTGCCGCCCGCTGTCGTCTTCATCGTTGGCACTCGCCGGCGATGGGGGACCCCAGGAAATGGCTTCGGGGACAGCACGTGAGATTCCGGGCTGTGCAGCGAGCTGGAACGGGCAGCTGCCACCGACTGAGGCCGCGTGAGGTCCTCGCGCACCGCGAGTGCCCACTTCGTCGTCGAGATGGGATCCTGAGTCAGTTTAATCGACAGCAAAATGAGCAGTATGAATAAAAGTATCGCAACGATTACTAATAAATGTGCGTGTTATTTTAATAATCGATGGCATTAGTATTGTATCGTGCGTCGGACGTGACGCATGGAGAACACGAGGCTCGGCACCCGTAGTGCGGTCCAGGAAGGATGAAAGAGTGGCACAGCCAAGACCCGCAGGGAAACTCTATGATCACAAAAATTGATAATATATACAATATACCTCTCCCTGTTTGTAAACAGTGTGACGTCACGAAGCGCGTCGGCATCGACATCGCGCTGAGCCCGTTTTGCTAGCTTCGCGCTGGTTGGCAAAAACCTGCCATTTGGCCTAGGCATCTGTAGGGAAACGCGATGGAGCTTTCCGAGTACGTGCAGTCTCTCCCTGAAAATGCGCGCCAGCGATAAGTTGAGAGGCTACGTGTCAACGGTGAACAGGGCCTTAATCCCTACACCTTTGAGCGTGGATAAATGATCCGAAGCGATGGCCCAACCTTCTGTTTGGCGACATTTGTGTGTATCTCGTCAACACCCGTGGGTCGTACAGTGCGGAGAACATGAAATGTTACAGATCTCTAAAGGCTTACGGTTTTGCTATGGAAGGGCGTGTGCGGGAAGTGTTCATCTCCGGTATAGCTACGACCATGGACTGCTGCTTCCTCAAAGCAAACGTGATGCCGTCGCAGAGAACTACAGCCAAGGCCTACGAGGCCGGGGCTCTCGTTCAAAAAGACGGCAGCGTCAGCACGGCGTACTGCACTTGCATGGCTGGGTAAGTTATCGTAGCCTCCATTTGTATTGTTTGTGTTATTTTTCGGCAGCAGTGGTGGCGTTCTTGGCACAAGCTGAACGATTTCTTCTGCGTTTTTGCAGTTTCGCCGTGCAGCTGGGAGCAACTGAAACCACTGCGCATCATCACCCACGTGCCATATTTATCGACTGCCCCACAGAAGCAAGCACAATCTGCAGAACACCAGGAGGCGACTGATTTCCAGGACCGTGTGATCTCTGGGACCACGTGGCCATCTGCATATATAAAGACTGCCCCTTCACTGAGGATTGCATTCGGCAGCAGTGGCGGCATTCTAGGCACAAGCTGAACAATTTCTTCTGCGTTTTGCATGTTAGTGGCGTTCTTTTCAGAGCATAAAATTGGTTCTAGTCTTGAATAGCTGCCACTGCTCCCCGGTGCTTAGTATATGTGATTTTTTTTGCAATTTTCTTCGTGTTTTCAGTTGCAAATAACATGAACAAGGAAGTTTCGAGACTGATCCATGATTTCAAAGATGAAATCAGAAATGAGTGGAAGCAAATGAAGGAGCGCTAGAGCGAGGCTTCCGATCAGAAGAAAGAAATCTGCGCACTGAAATTGATGAATTGAAGAAAAGCACGAATTTTTTCAGCTAAGCCCTAGATGACACCCATGAAAAACTAGTGGCAACTTTAAAGGAAATAAATGCGCTCAAGAAAGAAAACGGTATGCTACAGCACAAAGTTTCTTCTTTGGAAATGAAACTGGAGGACTGCCAATCGGGCTGCTCTTGCAGTCTGAGCAGCACTCGCGAAATCGAAATCTGAAAATTAAAGGAATAACCGAAAAACCGAATGAGAACCTTGTTGAAGTACTTCAGAAAATTGGAGAGGTAGTTGGCGAGACTATAACCACTGAGGACATTGCCGTTTGCAGCAGGGTTCGAACAAAGCAGGTTGGTCAAACCAATATAATTGTTCAATTTCAGCGGAGGGAAAAACGCGATCAGCTGCTTCAGAAGTCGCGCAAGAAAAGGCTAACAAATGCCTCCCTCAGCCTACCTGCTGAATCTCCTGTGCTCGTAAATGAACACCTTTGCCCTGAAGTGAAGAAAATGCTCGGAATGCAATGGCGCAAACGGGAACACAGCTGGAAATTTGTGTGGATGAAAACTGGCACTGTTCATGCACGCCGCACGGGGACTTCGCCTATGTCCGCATAATGCGTAAAAGCGATTTGAACAAAAATACAAACACATACTTCACAGACACTACAATATATTCATGCCCAGAATAGAGATGGAGCCTTCAGACTATGTAAGTCCAGGTGACATCATTACGAAGCACAACATTACCAACAAAGACAAACTGCTAAAAATTATGCATTTAAATGCAAGTTCGCTGTTGAACAAAACGGATGAGGTCACTGTCCTAATTGAATCATAAACCTTCAATTTTGAAGTTTTGATGTTTACGGAAACCTGTTATAATGATGACTCAGAGTACTACGCACTTCAAGGATACTAACATTTCAATGTAAATCGCAAGGAGGGCCGAGGTGGCGGCAGTGCGATTTTAACTTCTTTAAATGATTATGATATTCTTCGAGAATATAGCGTCGCTACCGAAGATTACGAAGTTCTATGCATTAAAACAGACAGTATTTTCGGTCTTATATCGACTCTGTAATGACAGCCCCTCTGCCTTCTTTCAGTTTTTAGACAATCTGCTGTTATTTGTAAATGAAATGGCTACCTACTTACACTTGGTGGGGACTTTATATTGACATGATGACCAGCACAGCAGCTACTACACAGTTTTTGTCAATCCTGGAGTGCACTGACTTCTACAGTGTAATAAAGCCCTAACACGTGTAACCGCTACGACGTCGTCGTTACTAGACACTTTCATAATAAACTCGAATATCGATAATTCAAAATCTGGAATCATAAGCCATGACATCAGTATTCACATGCCCAAAAATCTCTTCCTCCAACAAAAGACGTCAACTAAAAGCACATTTACTAGTAATACAACGTACCGCAAGATATTGGCTCAGTCACTTGATAAATTCCGAGAAGCTGTGCGCGAAACAGATTGGACTGGCATAATTTCCATTAGGGATGCCAATGAGTCATATGACGAGTTTATGAACAAACTGATAATGCTTTACTTTAAATCATTTCCAATTCAGTGCTAGCGATGAAGCCCTGGATTTCGAAAGAATTTATAAGACAAATCAACAAAAAAATAAACTTTACTAGTGTTTTGTCGAGCCAAGGGACTTGTCAAAGTGGAAAGAATATTGCCGCATGTTGTTAGGCACCTCCCGAAGTCTTGCGCCGCTTCCTGCTCTTATGAATTCTGCCACACCAACTAACAAGCCAAACGCGCCATGCAACGCTGGCTGCACGTGTCACCACATCACGCGCTTGAAAAGGAACGCTGGCGGTTTTTCGAGGAGCAGCTCGAGGCGAGACGCAAGAGAAGAAGTTGACAGTGTTTTCACTAGTGAAATCACAACCTTTGTGTATTTAGTTGACAGGCACAAGTTCGCCATTAATAAATAGCTGTTTTAGCTTCCGGCACTGTATTTGTTCTTTACAAACTGGTGGAGGTGCTGGGTAGGCTTCCAAGCCCATCTCAGCATAGGGAACATAGCCCAGAACCCCGAAGGTTGGAGCCAGCGCTGTTGACTCCCGTACACCAACGAACGAGTCGTCACCTACAAGGTGAGCAGCCCGAGTTTGGTGCCCTCTTCGATTCTTCGAGACCAGGGGAGGACGTAAAATCCGGAGCCCCTGCAATGGCCACCCAAGCGACTTCATTTCCATCGCATATCGTCATGGACCCGTCCCGCATACCAGAGGTATTTCACGCTGATATTTTCGAGGATTCCGAAGACTGGCTCGATGGTTTCTAACGCGATGGTTTCTAACGCAAGGATAGGAATAAAGGATTTGTGTATGTCGGCAGCTTTTTGTGCTTCCTGAGTGCTCCCGGAAACTGATTGTGGTAAGAGTGCTTCTCACAACCAAAGTCGAAACTGGAAGTGAAACCGACAGCAGAAAATAACCGACGAACACGAAAGTGTGCACGGGGTCAGACGAACGTGAGCGCGTGAGTTTCGGTACAGCGACGGGCAGAGGAAGAACGCGGCCAGCTAGCAAGAGCGCTAGGCGTTGGGCCTCAGGGGAACGAACCAACGAGCGGGTGTCACCAACCCAACCGGGACGAGCGTGGCAGGTTCCTGAGGCGAGTGGCGGTTCCGGGCCGGGCCTGACACGCTGTTCCTGTGGCGGACGAGCGTGCGGGCCAGGGCAAGCGGCTGATCCTGTCCAGACTCGGGTCCGGCACAACCAGTCACCGAGATCGTGGCCACGGTGCCACGTCGGAGCCGGTCTGGCGCAACGGCCAATTGAAGGTGCGACCTCGGTGTTGCATCGGCCGCAGCGTGGGGCCGCCTGGTCCAGCACGAGCAGCTGATTGTCTGCTCGTGAGCTCCCGTGCACTTGGCAACCTTCCCGTGGCGAGGTTGCGTCGTCGACGCCATCGTCTTCAGCGGGAGCGTGAGTGGCACCCGACGGAATTAGACTTCCGAGTAGTGAGGACGCGTGGGTTACTCGCGGGCGCGTAGATATAAGGACTGTATGACTGAATTACGGAGCCAGTGTGTTGTACAGATAGCCACAGTGTTGTGATTGTTTTGTGTGTGAAGTCAATAAATGTTTCTCTTGTCCTTCTCTTGGGTTTCTGCGTCTGAGGGCCCAAGAACCACCACAATAGGCGAGCCTGCCAGGATCAGAAGATTCCAGGATCAGAAGATTCCAGGATGGCTTATTAAAATCTAAAGCCATTACTCAGACGCAGCCTTTGTCATGGACAGGGAGAAATTTATTGCACTTGGCCGACAGCTAGGGTTGGAGAACGAGGAGCTCAGAGAGTGGGTTGAGCGAGAGTGCGTTGAAGCTCGAGATGAGCGTGCTAGGGAGCGCGAGATCGCGAAAGAAAACGCTGAGAGGCAGCAGAAGCTGTTAGAGCAGCAGCAGAAGGTGCAGGAACAAGAGCTGAAGATCCTCGAACTGAAGCTTCGACTTCAGGAGAGCGCAAGCAGGGTACAGCCAATGGTGGCTGACGAACAAGGAGGATCCAGCATGAGCGCCAGAGGAATAACAGAGGTCTGCAGTCCTCATAAACTGATTCCGCCCTTCAATGAGGCTCGAGACGACCTCGACGTGTACCTGCAGCGATTTGAACGGGTCGCCACGTGTCAAGGGTGGCCGCGTGAAAAGTGGGCTCTTTCGCTTAGCCTATGCATGACAGGAGAAGCGCTAACAGTCATAGGCCGGTTAGATCCAACAGCTGTGCTGAATTATGATCAGCTGAAAGCGGCGCTTCTTCAGAGGTTCCGCTATACTGCGGAAGGCTACCGTGAAAAATTTCGTAAAGCGAAGCCCGAAGAAAATGAGACTGGTCTGCAGTATGCTGCAAGACTTTCCGGCTACTTTGACCGTTGGCTTTAGTGGGAAAAACGGAGACAAGCTTTGCTAGCCTGCGAGATCTGATGATAAGTGAGCAATTCATGAAGGGTTGTTCTCCGGCACTCAGGATCTTTCTCTGGAGAGAAGTTGCAAAACCCTGAGTTCGCTTTGCGAGACTGCCGATAACTTCATGGAAGCACAGGCGCTCACAAACTTAGGAAGAGAACGGATTCCCAAGAATCCGGGACCTTCGATGTCCAAGCCGGAGTCCGCGAAGAAGACGGAGAAGCCTGCAAGTCGTTGTTTCCTTTGTGACAAGGCAGGCCATCGCGCAGCCGACTGCTGGTCCCGCACGAAAGGGAATACTTTCAGCCGATGCGGAGTATGCAAGCAAAGTGGACACAGCAGTGACAGATGCCCCTGTAGAAAATTTGGCAAAGACCAGGCATCATGTATGCTATCGGAAAAGCGCGAAGACTTGACACCTGAACACCATAAGAGTGGCTACATTGTTCTCCAAGACGGTGGAACAATACCCATCGTCAATGCCACATCAAGTCGACGATCCGCGAACGTTGGAGTCGCTGACATGCCTGTTGTGGAGGGGTTCCTAGAGGACAGACCAGTGCATGTGCTTCGAGACACCGGCTGCAACACGGTCGTCGTGCGGCAATCCTTGGTTCCGAAGGAGAAGTGCACGGGAACGACGAGCCCAGTGTACTTACTAGACCGTACTGTGCGATACCTACCAGAGGCAAAAGTCCTTTTGCAATGTACATTGTTTACTGGGGAAGTACTCGTTAAGTGTATGACCGACCCATTATGCGACGTAATTTTGGGCAACATCAAGGGCGCGGCATTGCCGGATACGTTACCTATGAATGAGTCAGCACCACAGCATGACCATGGCCATGTGGACACAAGGCGTGCACCATGCACAGACTCTAGCAAAGGGAATGCTGTCAATGGTGAGCAGGATGTATCTGGCAATTTGCACGCAACCCAACCAAGATCGAATGCGGAGGAAGCGTATGAGCCACCGCATGAAGCCATGGAAAAGTGGCCCCTACCCGAAGAAGTCCTCGTGGGAAAAGCAGGAGAAACGAAGAAGCATACTTCTTTACCTGTGATGACTCTGCCTGCTTTACAAGTGGGAAGTGAGGCGCTTAAAAAATATCAAGTGGATGACGAAACTTTGCGAAAGTGTTTCGAGGCGGTTGGCAAGAAAATCATGTCGAACGATCGAGAAACGGTGTTTTTCATTCGGAACGGAACCTTATTCCGCAAGCACAACTTGCCAGATGGAACTAATTTGGAGCAACTTGTTGTACCACGACAGTTGCGTGAGGTGGTGCTGAAACTGGCCCACGAAGGCATCTTAGTCGGCCATCAAGGTATCACGAAGACAGTAAGCAGGGTCACTGGAGAGTTCTACTGGCTGGGTGTCCAATCCGACACAAAACGCTTCGTGAAATCTTGCGACATCTGTCAACGGATGGTGCCACGCCACCTGGTGGGACGCGCTCCCTTGGGCACCACGCCTATCATCGAGACACCGTTTACGAGAGTTGGCATTGATATTATCAGCCCATTGTCTCCTACATCTGAAAAGGACAATCTCTACGTACTGACAATGATAGATTTTGCGACGCGATACCCCGACGCGGTAGCACTTCCCTCCATTGAATCGAGACAGGTTGCGGAAGGTCTCCTGGAAATGTTCTCTCGCGTTGGCATACCTAAAGAGATCATCAGTGATCGCGGCACGTTTTTCATGTCAGCAGTTATGAAGGAATTCAGCCGACTGCTTTCATTCAAACAACTGCCTACTACGCCATACCATCCGATGGCCAATGGTTTGATTGAACGTTTTAATGGGACATTAAAACGCATGATAGGGCGAATGTGTCAAGAGCGTCCGAAAACCTGGGACCGTTACATTGGTCCGTTACTGTTCGCCTACCGAGAGCTTCCCCAATGTAGCACTGGATTCTCTCCTTTTGAATTATTATATGGTAGATACGTGCGAGGGCCAATGGCTGTTCTCAAGGAGCTCTGGACGAACCCTCGCCTCGATGACGAGACCAAGACGACATACACGCATATGATGGAGCTGCGGCAACGTTTAGAACGCACCTGTGCGCTCGCACACGAAGAATTGATGAAGGCGAAGAAGCTGCAGAAAGGGTACTACGATAAGAAAGCGAGACAGTGCGAACTTGAGCCGGGTGACCAGGTGCTGGTGTTGTTACCAACCGATGCCAACAAGCTGGTGCTTTCCTGGAAGGGCCCCTTCCATGTTATTGAGAAACGCAGCGAACTGGATTACCTAGTAAACCTGGGCCACAAGGTTACGCTCTTTCACATCAACATGTTAAAGAAGTATGAGGAGCGCAAGCCACTAAGCCAACGAACGGTTGAAGGCGTTACCACGACGTTGCCAAGTGACACAGACGAGGTTCAGTCCGACGAAGTGCCCCATATCACACTAGAACAGACACAGGACTGGACGAATGTTACCATAGCATCGGAGCTCAACGCTGATGCACGACAGCAAGCCACAGCGGTTCTTAAAGAATTCAGAGACGTTTTCTCAGATGTACCTGGGAAGACTGACATTGTTCACTGTGAGTTGAAGCTTACATCAGAGGCTCCCATACAGGTACGACAGTACCCGATACCTTTTACTGTCAAAGGTGCCGTCGAGGAGGAAGTGAAGGACATGCTGCAGTTAGGTGTCATTGAAAGGTCAACGTCAGCCTATCACTCGCCCATAGTGGTCGTCAAGAAGAAAGATGGCACCATGCGTTCGTGTATTGACTTCCGACAACTGAACAAGGTCATACTTCCGGATTGTGAGCCGATCCCTCGCACAGATACGATGTTCGCTAAGCTTACGGGATGCAACTACTTCTCGCGCTTTGATTTTACTAAAGGATACTGGCAGGTACCTATGGCCAGTCAGTCAAAAGAGCTCACGACTTTCTCATGTGAATCTGGCTTGTACCACTTCAACTTTATGCCCTTCGGCATCAAGACTGCGCCGGCAGTATTTAATCGGTTATTGCGAGTCGTCACCGAGGGGATTCCCAATGTGCTATATTACTTTGACGATGTGCTCGTCGCTACTGAAACTTGGGAAGAACACTTGGTAACCCTGAAGAGATTGTTTGAGCGCGTCAGAGCGGCTCGTCTAACTATAAAACCAGCGAAATGTGCGGTCGGCTGTCCGAATACCACTTTTTTGGGCCACACTGTTGGGCAAGGTATGCTGCAGACGAGTAAGAGCATTACCTATAAGATACAAGCAGCTGTGCCGCCAAGCACCAAGAAGGAATTGAAAGCCTTTCTCGGCCTATCAGGTTATTACCGCGACTTTTTGCCCAATTACGCTGAGTTGACATTTCCGCTCACAGAACTTGGAAAGAAAGGCCACCCGAATAAGTTATTATGGGGTGAAGAACATGAGAGAGCGTTTCGACAAGTGCAGAATCTATTGTCCACGCAGCCTGTGCTGAAGTCACCCG
Organism: Rhipicephalus microplus; assembly: GCF_013339725.1. Classification (NCBI taxonomy): domain Eukaryota; kingdom Metazoa; phylum Arthropoda; class Arachnida; order Ixodida; family Ixodidae; genus Rhipicephalus; species Rhipicephalus microplus. The sequence goes on from NW_023611057.1 coordinate 58,662, forward strand.
ACTTGCATAAGCCATTTGTTCTGCGCACGGATGCGTTTTCGCGGAGCTTAGGAGCAGTATTGCTCCAGGAACACCAAGGCCGTCTGCACCCAGTTTCCTACGCGAGCCGTAAATTACTACCCCGCGAAGCAGCCTACTCCACAATTGAAAGAGAAGGCCTTGCCGTAGTCTGGGCTGTTCGCAAATACCACATTTTTCTCTATGGCAAGCCGTTCACGTTGCAATGTGACCACCAGCCATTGACTTATATTCAGTCAGCTAGGCACCTAAATAATCGAGTCCTGTTGTGGAGTCTCCTTCTTATGGAATATGACTTTCACGTGGAACACATTCGTGGTGTGAACAACGTTGGTGCCGACTACATGAGTCGTGCGGCTTTTACTGAGCAGTGACTTATTGCCGTTGTACACAATTTTTTTATCATGTTGTCATCATAGTGCCATTGGTTTTTTTTACATCTAAACTGTGACATTTAAAGTGTGCGGAACCTTTGTTATATTCGGGCACTGTGTGTTACGTGTGTACAACGTACTGGAAGTTGGGGGGAGTGTGGTAAGAGTGCTTCTCACAACCAAAATCGAAACTGGAAGTGAAACCGACAGCGGAAAATAACCGACGAAGACGAAAGTGTGCACGGGGTCAGACGAACGTGAGCGCGTGAGTTTCGGAACAGCGACGGGCAGAGGAAGAACGCGACCAGCTAGCAAGAGCGCTAGGCGTTGGGCCTCAGGGGACCGAACCAACGAGCGGGTGTCACCAACCCAACCGGGACGAGCATGGCAGGTTCCTGAGGCGAGTGGCGGTTCCGGGCCGGGCCTGACATGCTGTTCCTGTGGCGGACGAGTGTGCGGGCCAGGGCAAGCGGCTGATCCTGTCCAGACTCGGGTCCGACACAAGAAGTCACCGAGATCGTGGCCACGGTGCCACGTCGGAGCCGGTCCGGCACAACCACCAATTGAAGGTGCGACCTCGGTGTTGCGTCGGCCGCAGCGTGGGGCCGCCTGGTCCAGCACGAGCAGCTGATGGTCTGCTCGTGAGCTCCCGTGCACTTGGCAACCTTCCCGTGGCGAGGTTGCGTCGTCGACGCCATTGTCTTCAGCGGGAGCGTGAGTGGCACCCGACGGAATTAGACTTCCCAGTAGTGAGGACGCGTGGGTTACTCGCGGGCGTGTAGACATAAGGACTGTATGACTGAATTACGGAGCCAGTGTGTTGTACAGATAGCCACAGTGTTGTGATTGTTTTGTGTGTGAAGTCAATAAATGTTTCTCTTGTCCTTGTCTTGGGTTTCTGCGTCTGAGGGCCCAAGAACCACCACACTGATTATAGGCAAGGACTTTTTGCAAACAAACAATGCAGTCATTGACTTGCAAGAGTCTGAGGTTTCGTTTTCTACGCAGAATGCCGTCGCCTTCTGTCATGCAGAGAAACCAATCGTTCTACCTCTCCGCATTGTGGACGAAGATGTAACCGTGCCGCCACGTTCCAGTGTGACCGTTCTTGTGAGGAGTGAAGTTCTTCGTGGCCGTGACGGATTAGCTGACGGAAACATCGGACTGATACTAGAAAAAGGACTATGCGTGGCAAGAGGCCTGGTGAGCCTTCGTGATGGATGTGCGTATGTCCTATTAACTAACTTTTGAAATGAGCTGCAGCTTGTTGCGAAGGGAACATCCGTAGCATCGCTGCATGAGTACGTGCAAGTCTCAGATGTTTGCACTCTTGATAAAGCTTCAGAGACAGTGGATAACGTACTCCAGTCAGTAGACATTGACAGAGAGCTCTCGTCATCTCAGAAGCAACAGATTGCTGACCTCATCAGAGAGTTCGCCGAGTGCTTCTCCACCTCGTCGAAAGTCGGACGTACTTCTGTCGCAAAGCACCGTATCGTGGTCGAAGAACACGTGAGACCTGTGCATCAGCGCCCATACCGAGAAGCGCCAAAAGAAAGGGAAGCCATCAAGAACCAAGTGCAGGAAATGCTCAATGATGATGTAATCCAGCCATCCAACAGTCCGTGGGCATCACTGGTAGTGCTAGTCAAAAAGAAGGACAATACTCAGCGGTTTCGCGTTGACTACAGAAAGCTGAACCAAGTCACAAAGCGTGATGTTTACCCACTTCCATATATCGATGATACCTTGGATAAGTTACGCAAAGCTCACTTCCTTTCATTATTGGACTTAACAAGTACATATTGGCAGATCGAGGTGGACGAACGAGATCGCGAGAAGACGGCGTTTGTGACGCCAGACAGACTATACCAGTTCAAAGTGCTCCCTTTCGGTTTATGCTCTGCTCCCGCTACCTTCCAGAGGATGATGGACACTGTGCTCTCCGGACTCAAGTGGCAATCGTGTCTCGTCTACCTCGACGATGTAGTGGTTTTTATTTCTACCTTCGAGAAGCACATCCACCGACTGAGAATAGTACTGGATGCTATTCACGTGGCAGCACTGGCCATCAAACCGGAAAAGTGTCACTTTGGATTTCGTCAGCTGCGGCTCCTCGGGCACATAGTTAGTGTGGAAGGCGTCCACCCAGACCCGGAAAAGATTGCAGCAGTTGAAAATTTTCCGAAACCGCAAGACAAAAAGGCCCTCAGACAATTTCTGGGACTATGTGCCTACTACAGACGTTTTGTTGAAAACTTTACTAAGGTCACTGAGCCTTTGACACGGCTAACGAAAGAAAGTGTACCATTCTCTTGGCGGGAGGAACAAGAAGCGGCTTTCTCAGAGTTGCGACGCCGTTTGCAGTCTTCTCCAATACTTGCCCATTTTGACGAAGAGGCCGATACAAACATACATACCGACGCGAGGAACGTTGGCCTCGGTGCCATCCTCGTTCAGTGGCAGAATGGAGAAGAAAAGGTCATTGCTTACGTGAGCCGCACTCTATCGAATGCTGAGTCAAATTACTCCGCGACAGAGAAAGAGTGTCTCGCAGTTATATGGGCCATCGCAAGTTTTGCCCATACCTCTACGGCAGACCGTTTCGAGCAATCAGTGATCATCATTCATTGTGTTGGCTGGCAAACATCAAGGACCCTTCAGGAAGACTTGCTAAATGGAGCCTGCATCTGCAGGAACATGACATCATTGTGGTCTACAAGTCCGGTCTCAAGCACAATGACGCGGATTGCCTGTCTCGCGCACCTGTTGAGTCTCCATCATCTGACCACGAACAAGACATCCAATTTCCTGGAGTTCTGAATGTGTCGGGGATGGCTCGTCTTCAGCGAAAGGACCCGGAACTGCGCCCGCTTATCCAATACTTGGAGGGTCCCCAAAATAAGGTACCACAAGTTTTCGTCCGTGGTTTGACATCCTATGTCCTCCGGAACGACGTCCTATACAAGCGCAACTTCGTAAACACCGGTGAGACGTTTCTGCTTCTTGTACCATCATCACTGCGAGCAGAAATTTTAGAAGCGTGTCATGACGACCCATCGGCTAGCCATGTTGGTAGTAGTCGCACTTTGGCCAGAATTCGCCGAAAGTATTATTGGCCAAAATTAACGGATTTGGTGCACCGTTATGTTAAGTCATGCTGGGATTGCCAGAGACGTAAAATACCACCATCGAAACCAGCGGGTCTGTTGCAACCAATGGAGCCACCAAAAGGGCCATTTTAGCAAGTGCGAATGGATTTTCTTGGTCCATTTCCTCTCTCTTCATCGGGAAAGCGCTGGATTGTTGTAGCAACAGACCACATGACTCGATATGCTGAGACATCACCTCTCGCGAAAGGAACGGCGAACGAAGTAGCCAAGTTTTTCGTCACTCAGATTGTACTACGACATGGCGCACCGCAGGTTGTCATTACAGACAAAGAAACAGCATTTATTGCCCGTTTGATGCAGTCTGTTATGAAGCTCATCCACACCGACCATAGAAGGACTACAGCATACCATCAGCAAACAAACGGATTAACCGAAAGGCTCAAAAGAACTCTCGCCGACATGATCTCGATGTATGTGGACGTTGAGCACCAGACATGGGACAGTATTTTGCCTTATGAAACATTTGCATATAATACCGCTGTACAAGAAACGACACACTTCACGCCATTTCAACTTGTTTATGGTCGTACGGTCACAACGACCTAAGACGCGATGTTGCCTGTCAACAATTCGAAGGAAAGGGACCCACACATCAGCGACTACATAGAAATGGCAGAAGAGGCACGGCGATTGGCAAGACATCGTATCATTTTGCAACAAGGATCCGACGCAAGTCGCTATCATCTGAAGCAGAGAGACGTAAAGTACAACCCCGGAGACAAAGTGTGGTTGTGGACGCCTATACGCGCACCCGGCCTATCGGAAAAACTGATGTGGCGCTCTTTCGGCCCTTACAAAGTACTTCGCCGGTTAGGCACGCTAAACTACGAAGTAATTCCTGAAGGGCAAGTGTGCTCAACCCGACGCAGGAATCACCCAGAAGTCGTACATGTAATACGAATGAAACCGTACTACGAAAGGCACTGAACGAGACACCTGATAAATGTGCTGAAACATCAAATAAATACTCCTTTACAAAACTGTTCGACGTCAGCGTACGCATAAGGACGATGCGTTTCGGGCGGGGGACTAATGCCGCATGTTGTTAGGCACCTACCGAAGTCTTGCGCCGCTTCCTGCTCTTATGAATTCTGCCACACCAACTCACAAGCCAAACGCGCCAATCTAAACGCGCCATGCAACGCTGGCTGCACGTGTCACCACATAAAACGCTGTAAAAGGAACGCTGGCGGTTTTTCGAGGAGCAGCTCGAGGCGAGACGCAAGAGAAGGATTTGACGAGGTTTTGACTAGTGAGCGCACAACCTTTGTGTACTTAGTTGACGGGCACAAGTTCGCCATTAATAAATAGCTGTTTTAGCTTCCGGCACTGTATTTGTTCGTTACAGACTGGTGGAGGTGCTGGGTATGATTTCAAGCCCATCTCAGCATAGGGAACATAGCCCATAACCCCGAAGGTTGGAGCCAGCACTGTTGACTCCCGTACACCAACGAACGAGTCGTCACCTACAAGGTGAGCAGCCCGAGTTTGGTGCCCTCTTCGATTCTTCGAGACCAGGGGAGGACGTAAAATCCGGAGCCCCTGCAATGGCCACCCAAGCGACTTCATTTCCATCGCATATCGTCATGGACCCGTCCCGCATACCAGAGGTATTTCACGCTGATATTTTCGAGGATTCCGAAGACTGGCTCGATGGTTTCTAACGCGTTGCCAGACTGAACGGTTGGAACGAAGACAGGAAACTTCGCTACATCTACGTGGCACTGCAAGATTCTGCACGTACGTGGTTCGAAAACCACGAAGCGTACTTATTATCGTGGGACGACTTTCGAAGAGAGTTTCTTGCTACGTACCCAAACACGGACCGCAAAGAAAAGGCACAGGCCCCACTTCAGACGCGAACCCAACAGAACAACGAGAGCGTCGCCATGTACATTGAAGACATATCTCGACTGTTCCGCCGGGCCGACCCGAACATGTCTGAGGTAAAGAAGTTGCGGCACCTGATGCGTGGAGTGAAGGAGGAGCTTTTCGCAGGCCTGGTGCGTAATCCACCGCGCTCTCTTGCTGAGTTCAGATCAGAGGCGACCATGATAGAAAAGACCCTGCAGCAGCGCGCGCGCCAATACAACAGGGATGTAAGCGTCTCATCTGTTAGCGCGGCGTCGACAACCCTCACGAGTAATATTGACTTCTTGCGTGAAATGGTGAGGGCTGTCGTAAGGGAAGAACTCCAGAAAATACAAATGACTCAAGCTCATCCTGCGATGTCCTCACTTGCCGACGTTGTGCACAAAGAAGTGCGGCAAGCGGTTGTACAACCACAACCTCAGGTATTACAGCGCGCACAACCGGAGCCTCCGTCTCATTTCTGGTATGCGCATGCTGTATGACAGGACCTCGGACGCATGAATCCGATGGCTGGGACTGCTGTGATGTCTCCGATGTTTTCTCCGAGTACGCCGCTACCAATGCCGGAAGCAAGACAACGCAAGAGCGATGAATGGCGCACTGTAGACCGGTGGCCCCTTTGCTACCACTGCGGAGAAGCAGGTCACCTTTACTGGGCGTGCCAGTATCGTCGAGCGGGACTGCATGGTTTTCCAGTCAATGCACCATGCCCACGGAACGGTGAACGGCCCTACGAAATTGAAGAATACTTGTCTTCACGCTATTCACTTCAAGACACGCAACAACGGGAGTCGCGCTCGACAGCACCGATGCGCTATCGGTCGCTGAGTCTTCGTCCGTCATCAAATCTCCGAAGATCACGTTCACCTAGCCCGTGACGGGAAAACTAGAGCCAGCGACTTCTGGAGGTGAAGCCGCTGATATACTGACAACTTAAGACCCTCCATTGTTAGCCCGACAGGACGGTGGCAGTTACGCAACGACGGACAAGTGCAGTAGTAGCGACGTTACCTCCGAGATATTAGTCACGATCGACGACGTCGAGGCCCATTGCGCTAATAGACACTGGTCCAGACTATTTTGTTGTCAGTAATGATCTCGCAAAGAAGCTTAAGAAGGTGATGATTGAGTGGACCGGACCTCAGATACGTACCGCTGGAGGGCACTTAGTTAGTCCCTTGGGGTCATGCACCGCAAGGATAGGAATAAGAGGATTTGTGTATGTCGGCAGCTTTATTGTGCTTCCTGGGTGCTCCCGGAAACTGATTATAGACAAGGACTTTTTGCAAACAAACAATGCAGTCATTGACTTGCAAGAGTCCCAGGTTTCGTTTTCTACGGAGAATGCCGTCGCCTTCTGTCATGCGGAGAAACCAATCGTTCTACCTCTCCGCATTGTGGACGAAGATGTAACCGTGCCGCCACGTTCAGTGTGACCGTTCTTGTGAGGAGTGAAGTTCTTCGTGACTGTGACGGATTAGCTGACGGAAACATCGGACTGCTACTAGAAAAAAGGATTATGCGTGGCAAGAGGCCTGGTTAGCCTTCGTGATGGATGTGCGTATATCCTATTAACTAACTTTCGAAATGAGCTGCAGCATGTTGCGAAGGGAACATCCGTAGCATCGCTGCATGTGTACGTGCAAGTCTCAGATGTTTGCGCTCTTGATAAAGCTTGAGAGACAGTAGATAACGTACTCCAGTCAGTAGACATTGACAGAGAGCTCTCGTCATCTCAGAAGCAACAGATTGCTGACATCATCAGAGAGTTCGCCGAGTGCTTCTCCACCTCGTCGAAAGTCGGACGTACTTCCGTCGCAAAGCACCGTATCGTGGTCGAAGAACACGTGAGACCTGGGCATCAGCGCCCCTACCGAGTAGCGCCAAAATAAAGGGAAGCCATCAAGAACCAAGTGCAGGAAATGCTCAACGATGATGTAATCCTGCCATTCAACAGTCTGAGGGCATCACTGGTAGTACTAGTCAAAAAGAAGGACAACACTCTGCGGTTTCGCGTTGACCACAGAAAGCTGAACCAAGTCACAAAGCGTGATGTTTACCCACTTCCATATATCGATGATACCTTGGATAAGTTACGCAAAGCTCACTTCCTTTCATTATTGGACTTAACAAGTAAATATTGGCAGATCGAGGTGGACGAACGAGATCGCGAGAAGACGGCGTTTGTGACCCCAGACAGACTATACGAGTTCAAAGTGCTCCCTTTCGGTTTATGCTCTGCTCCCGCTACCTTCCAGAGGATGATGGACACTGTGCTCTCCGGACTCAAGTGGCAATCGTGTCTCGTCTACCTCGACGATTTAGTGGTTTTTTCTTCTACCTTCGAGCAGTACATCCACCGTCTGAGAATAGTACTGGATGCCATTCGCGTGGCAGCACTGGCCATCAAACCGGAAAAGTGTCACTTTGGATTTCGTCAGCTTCGGTTCCTAGGGCACATAGTTAGTGTGGAAGGCGTCCACCCAGACCCGGAAAAGATTGCAGCAGTTGAAAATTTTCCGAAACCGCAAGACAAAAAGGCCCTCAGACGATTCCTAGGACTATGTGCCTACTACAGACGCTTTGTTGAAAACTTTGCTAAGGTCGCTGTTCCTTTGACACGGCTAACGAAAGAAAGTGTACCATTCTCTTGGCGGGAGGAACAAGAAGCGGCTTTCTCAGAGTTGCGACGCCGTTTGCAGTCTCCTCCAATACTTCCCCATTTTGAGGAAGAGGCCGATACAGACATACATACCGACGCGAATAACGTTGGCCTCGGTGCCATCCTCGTTCAGTGGCAGAATCGAGAAGAAAAGGTCATTGCTTACGCGAGCCGTACTCTATCGAATGCTGAGTTCAATTACTCAGCGACTGAGAAAGAGTGTCTCGCAGTTATATGGGCCATCAGCAAGTTTTGCCCATACCTCTACGGCAGACCGTTTCGAGCAATCAGTGATCATCATTCACTGTGTTGGCTGGCAAACATCAAGGACCCTTTAGGAAGACTTGCTAAATGGAGCCTGCGTCTGCAGGAACATGACATCACTGTGGTCTACAAGTCCCGTCTCGAGCACAATGACGCGGATTGCCTGTCTCGCGCACCTGTTGAGTCTCCATCATCTGACCAAGAACAAGACATCCCATTTCTTGTAGTTCTGAATGTGTCGGAGATGGCTCGTCTTCAGCGAAAGGACCCGGAACTACGCCCGCTTATCCAATACTTGGAGGGTCACCAAATTAAGGTACAACGAGATTTCGTCCGTGGTTTGACATCCTATGTCCTCCGTAACGACGTCCTATGCAAGCGCAGCTTCGTAAAGACCGGTGAGACGTTTCTGCTTCTTGATTGATTGGTTGATATGTGGGGTTTAACGTCCCAAAACTACCATATGATTATGAGAGACGCCGTAGTGGAGGGCTCCGGAAATTTCGACCACCTGGGGTTCTTTAACGTGCACCCAAATCTAGCACACGGGCCTACAACTTTTCCGCCTCCAACGGAATTGCAGCCGCCGCAGCCGGGATTTGAACCCGTGACCTGCGGGTCAGCAGCCGAGTACCTTAGTCACTAGACCACCGCGGCGGGGCCGTTTCTGCTTCTTGTACCATCATCACTGCGAGCAGAAATATTAGAAGCGTGTCATGATGACTCATTGGCTGGCCATATGGTAGTAGTCGCACTTTGGCCAGAATTCGCCGGAAGTATTATTGGCCGAAATTAAAGGATTCGGTGCACCATTATGTTCATTCATGCCGGGATTCCCAGAAACGTAAAATACCACCATCGAAACCAGCGGGTCTGTTGCAAGCAATAGAACCACCAAAAGGGCCATTTCAGCAAGTGGGAATGGATTTGCTTGCTCCCTTTCCTCTCTCTTCATCGGGAAAGCGCTGGATTGTTGTAGCAACAGACTACATGACTCGATATGCTGAGACATCACCTCTCGCGAAAGGAACGGCGAACGAAGTAGCCCAGTTTTTCGTCAGTCAGATTGTACTACGATATAGCGCACCGCAGGTTGTCATTACAGAAAAAGGAACAGCATTTACTGCCCGTTTGATGCAGTCTGTTATGAAGCTCACCCACACCGATCATAGAAGGAATACAGCATACCATCCGCAAACAAACGGATTAACCGATAGGCTCAAAAGAACTCTCGCCGACATGATCTCGATGTATGTGGACGTTGAGCACCAGACATGGGACAGTATTTTGCCTTATGCAACATTTGCATATAATACCGCTGTACAAGAAACGACACACTTCACGCCATTTCAACTTGTTTATGGTCGTACGGTCACAACGACCTAAGACGCGATGTTGCCTGTCAACGATTCGAAGGAAAGGGACCCACACATCAGCGACTACATAGAAATGGCAGAAGAGGCACGGCGATTGGCAAGACATCGTATCATTTTGCAACAAGGATCCGACGCAAGTCGCTATCATCTGAAGCAGAGAGACGTAAAGTACAACCCCGGAGACAAAGTGTGGTTGTGGACGCCTATACGCGCACCCGGCCTATCGGAAAAACTGATGTGGCGCTCTTTCGGCCCTTACAAAGTACTTCGCCGGTTAGGCACGCTAAACTACGAAGTAATTCCTGAAGGGCAAGTGTGCTCAACCCGACGCAGGAATCACCCAGAAGTCGTACATGTAATACGAATGAAACCGTACTACGAAAGGCACTGAACGAGACACCTGATAAATGTGCTCAAACATCAGATAAATACTGCTTTACAAAACTGTTCGACGTCAGCGTACGTATCGGGATGATGCGTTTTGGGAGAGGGACTAATGCCGCATGTTGTTAGGCACCTACCGAAGTCTTGCGCCGCTTTCTGCTCTTATGAATTCTGCCACACCAACTGACAAGCCAAACGCGCCAAGCTAAACGCGCCATGCAACGCTGGCTGCACGTGTCACCACATCACACGCTGGAAAAGAAACGCTGGCGGTTTTTCGAGGAGAATCTCGAGGCGAGACGCAAGAGAAGAAGTTGACGAGGTTTTGACTAGTGAGCTCACAACCTTTGTGTATTTAGTGGACGGGCACAAGTTCGCCATTAATAAATAGCTGTCTTAGCTTCCGGCACTGTATTTGTTCGTTACAATATAAATAACTTAGAAATAAATTGAACAAAGAGAAACAAAAGGCAAAATTGACTACTACACGCGTATATTTAATGATTGTATGCATCGCAATAACAAGGTATGGGGAAAAATAAACGATACACTAAATCGCAGGCCAGCCACTACACGACTAAATACACTGAATATTGATGGTATTTCTATACGCGGCACAGAACTTGCGGACCTATTCAATAATTTCTTTGTGAAGGTGGGATGCGTAGATCACGGCATTCAGCCCACACTGCATCAAACCTCCTTAAGAGAGTCTATATTTCTAAAGCCTACTAACACTTCTGAGGTGATTGCAACGTTTTCATGTCTGAAAAATAGCCGCAGTAGGGATATGGACGATTTAGAAATCAGACCAATTAAGTATGCCATAGACCTTCTCGCTCCTGATGTAACGCACATTTTAGCGCATCCTTGTCGACTGGAGTTTTCCCTTGCAATATGCAAGTAGCCTGAGTAATAGTTTTACATAAAGGGGGTGATAAAAACAATATTGGCAACTATAGAGTAGTTTCTATTCTTCCTATATTATTGAAGGGCCTCGAAAAAATTATCAACGTTCATACTAATAATTTTTCACAGAAACATGACTTGCTAACCGAGTGTCAGCACGGTTTTCAGAAAATACGGTCTACGGAAAGTTCATTAAATATACAAAAGGATCTTATTCTTCAGAACATTGAAAAAAAAGCTTCTAACGTTAGGGTTATACTTAGACTTTAGCAAAGCATTTGATAGAGTCAACCACCAACTGTTGCTTATGAAACTAGAAAGATATGACTTCCGAGAAATAACACTTAAACTTATCCGATCTTGTTTAAAAAGTTGACATCAATTTTTTTAAATATCGAAAATAGGTCACAAACGAAACCTCTAACAGCGGGTGTGCCTCAAGGCTGCATCCTTGGCCCGATATTTTTTTATTACATTAATGACATCGTAGAAATTAGTGATATGTGTAAGGTTGTCGCTTATGCAGATGACTGCTCAATTTTCTTTACAGAAAAAGACTTGGGAGAAATAATGCCTATAGCTAGCACTGTCTGTAACCAAATTCAACGCTGGTCAAAGGCAAACTGCTTGAATCCTAATGAAGCGAAAACAAAATGTGTAATTTTTTGTGCCCAAGGAAGTTCTACTACATTACCAGATAACATTGTTCTGGGTCCATATAAGATTACCATTACGTCCTCTATGAAAACACTTAGAGTTATATTCACCGAGCATATTTTCTGGAATGCTACTGTTGAAAATGTGTGTGCTAAAGTGCGAAAAGTTATTCGTATGTTAAATTGCTATCGAAATACACTGACCTATAAAATTAGGCGCCTCATTTATCATGCTCCCTTTCACTCACACCTCACTTATTGCTCACTCATATGGGAAAATACCACCGCACAAAATATTTAGATGATGGAAACACTTCAAAAGAAGTCAGTTCGAGCTATTGCGAATGTTTCTTTCTCTGAACATACGGGAGAGCTTTCTTCGGCAAATTAAAATAATAAAAGTTGGTGATATTTGGAAACTGAAAACTCTACAATGCTACAAGAGTGCTATGCTAGGAAAGCTAGATTCATTTTTAACCCTCGCTTATCTAAAAGAAAACAAGTACCTATTCATTTCGCCGTCAGGCCCCATGGCAAATTCCTTTTTCTCGTACAAATTATGGACAACAGCGCCTTTGTCCTACACTGCCTTCACTACTCCATCATTTCAAAAGACAAAGTGTTGATGTGTTACCGCTAAAGAAAACTAAAATGTTAGACCTATTCTTATAACGGCTCTTCAACATAGGATTGAAAAAAAATCCCACCGGTTCTTAATAGTCTGCTGCTGTTATAGCAATTTTCTACGTTATAAAAAAGGTGTTTCTTGGTTTTACTTTGTAGTTACTGTATAGTTGTTTTTAATTTGTACATTTCTCTTCCTTCATTGCAATGTTTATTTTATATTCAGTTGAAATGTTATTATTGCTTTAAAGCTTTATACTTTGTAACATGCTTTTTTTATTGTTTTGAAACAAACTTCACCACTGTCTGCCTGGGGGACCGGAGCTTTGTCAAGCCGAAGAACTATGGCTTCTTCTCCAGTTCTCCCTTTTTCACCTTTGTATGAAATAGTGAAAATTAAAGATTTTTGATTTTTTCTTTCGATTTTATTTGCGTTCAGGCACAAGCGTATTTTCCTACCATCTTGTGAAGCTTGTGCATGCAGGCGCGCAAACCAGTCTTTTCAATGTAAGCGTACAGCGCGTGCCTCACTGCTGCAACTCGCGCTATCTAATACTTAATTTTTCATAGTCGTCACAGCACCACTCGGCCATTTTAGATTTACGATGAACGATTGCCGTGTTTTTTGTTACGTGATCGCTAACAACCGTGTCGGGTTACTTGAAGCTTCATATGTTTCGCGGAATGTATACACAATGAAATGTGAACTGGAGACGTTCACATTGATGTACACAAATACGTGGGCGCTCTCTCTATTGCGTGCAGGTTGGTTATGCGAAGCTACGTTTCTTTGTTTGTCTTTGTTTCCGTTCTGAAAAAAAGAAACTGCACGGCGTTTTATGGAACTTTTGCTATTAAACTGATACCATATCAATGATCTGAGCTTCAGTACCTTAATGACAGTAGGGCCCTTGCACTTTTTCTTTGAAGCCTGCTTGCAGTACTGCTGAAAGTTTAATTTCAACAAATGATAGTTTTGGTAAGACTTGCATCACATATCTACGTTTTCTTCCAGACTAGGAGAGGTGTGTACACATGTGGCCGCATTGCTGTTCAAAGTGGAGCTGTTGGTGTCGTCTGGGTTTGCGAGGTCTACAACATCCTAACTTTGCGAATGGTACAACCGATTTCGTTCGAGCGTGAGCAAAAGTTTTTGTGAATTTGTTAATTCGAGAAACTGAAGTTTGTTCATACAGCTCTCACATTAATTTAAATTAACAAATTATAACTGACGCAACTATAAATTCCTTTCAGGCAATGCTGAATATGCTTAACAGAAATATGCCATCATCTTGGAGAGCCACGCATGCATT